>NW_025564845.1:170000-214734 GCF_020424385.1 Procambarus clarkii
TCATCAGGCAGGAGGCAGCCCTCAGCGGCAAGTTCGAGCCACCCTGCGCGGGGTAACAACAGGGATCCGCGTAGGTGTTACTCCTGCGGGATGCGTGGGCACATACAGAGGGACTGTAAAGTCACTATTACGAAAGCATGAAAGCAGTCTCCTAGTGATGGTAGGCCTACTTTTGAGGTGAAAGTGGAAGGTGTGAGATTGACAGCTTTTGTTGATACAGGAAGCCAGGCAACGGTAATTAAAAAGTCAGCCTTCAGCAATTTTAAGTATGCACGTCTTCAACGTTGCGCAAAGACATTAACAGCGGTCAATGGGGAAAAGATTGAGATCGTAGGTCAAGGTACAGTTAATTTTCAGATTGATGGGGAATTGCAGCCTCACACATGTGCGATCGTAGAGAACCTTGATTTTCCTGGTCACATCTTAATGGGAACTGATTTTCTGTCGCGATTTGATTATTCCTTGTCTGCTCAAAAAGGGGCTAGGAACTGCAGGTTGCAGTTGGGACAGACTTCCTACCCAGTGGAGATGATCGACCATCCCCAGTTGTAGCTTCAATTAAGAGGAAGCTGAAATATAATGCGCACTATCCAAAATTGATTTTTAAGTCTCTTCCAGACACAGTTAAGAGGTCATGCGCATTGCATGCATTGACCAAACAGAGTTGCCCACCACATTCTGTTAAATTTATTAAAGTAGCCGTGGGACGTCACATCCAACCAGGTACCACCCTTCAGGTGGCTGGGAGATGTGATAGTTTATTAATTCCTCATCACTTAGTTGTAGTGCTCGATAAAGGTGCACTCATTCCAGTTGTCAATCTTTCACATAAGACTTTTCGCTTCAGGGCAGGTGATAGGGTATCTCAGGGAACCATGGTGGAGGACACAGAAATCTTTCACCATGAGTCAGCTGAGACGCCAGCCGTCACTGCACAATGTAGTGCACTGAATATGTTGAAAACTAAAACACCATCCAAAGTACTATACGAAACGAGAAATGTTGCACAGAATGTAGAGGAAATAGAAAAATTAATTTCAGCACTTGATTTGCAACATGTTGCACAGGCGGATAGGAAGGCACTGAGAGGAGTTTTACGAAAATTCCCGAAATTGTTTGCGACAGAGGATGACCAGATTGGTCTCCTTGATAAGATCGAGCACACCATTCCAACTGGTGACCATTTGCCTGTGTACACAAGACAGTGGAGGTTGCCGGAACAGGCAAAGAACATTATCAGGGAGGAGTGCCAGAAAATGTTGAGACAGGGCGTGATAGAGCCTAGTACGTCACCGTGGCTCTCTCCTGTTGTGCTAGTTCGGAAACCGGACGGTAGTTATCGTTTCTGTGTTGACTACCGGAAGGTGAACGAATTAACTAAGGGTGATGTGTATCCGTTGCCCCGAATACAGGAGATAATAGATCAATTTGGTGCTGCTAAGTATTTCTCAACTCTTGACGCAAAATCGGCGTATTGGGCGATTCCGGTGGCAGAACAAGATAGGGAAAAAAACAGCATTCTCGGATGGTAGGCACACTTATCAATTCCGTAGGATGCCGTTTGGTTTGAAGACAGCGCCTTCGTCGTTTCAGAGGGCCATCAACTTTATCCTTAGTCCGGTACTGGGTAGGCATTCTTTAGCGTACCTGGATGATTGTGTGATATATTCCAGGACGTTTGAGGAACACCTACAGGACTTGACTGAGACTTTGAAGTTGTTAGATCAGGCAGGTTTCAGGCTGAATGTTCAGAAGTGCACCTTGGCGGCTCAGAAATTCAAATTTCTGGGGTTCCAGGTGTGCCCAGACGGTATCCGACCTGACCCAGATTCGTGCCGCGCCATTGCTGACATGCCTACTCCAAGGACAGCAAAGGACGTGCGTAGGTTTCTGGGGGCGGCCGGATATTTTCGTCGTCATATTGAAGGGTTCGCTGGCATGCGAAGTTTGAAAAATGCGAAGTTTGTGTGGAAATCAGAACATGACGAGGCCTATCGCAAACTGAAAGACCAACTAATCACGACACCGGTATTGGCTATTCCTGATTTTGAGAAAGAGTGGGAAGTGCACACTGACGCCAGCGGTATCGCTATTGGCGGGTGCTTAATTCAGCGAGACGCAGATAATTTACCCCCATCCAGTAGCCTATTTCAGTAGGAAGGTCAAAGGACCTGAAGTTCGCTATTCAGCTACGGATCGGGAGGCACTGGCAGTAGTAGAATCAGTTAGGTATTTCGAGCCTTACCTATTTCAGCGGCATTTTGTAATCTACACAGACCATCGAGCGTTAACACACATATTTAAGAAGCGAACAAAATGCCCACGAATGTCACGCTGGTCTCACGAACTTTCGGCCCACTCATTCCAGATCTTGTACAAGCCTGGTCCAGCACATGTTGTGCCAGACACGCTAAGTAGAAATATAGCGGCAGTTCAAATTAATGAAAACATTGAAACCATTCCATCAGATAAAATGAGAGAATACCAGATGAGCGAGCCTAGATGGAAAGAGATTATTGAGTATTTAGAGGAGGAGAAAATACCCGAAAAAGAAAAAGAACTTACCTATACATGATTTTGAGATGAAACAGGGCGTCCTGTATTATATTAATAGCCAGAATGATAGGGCAGTATTTCAGCTAGTTATTCCGGACGCGTTGCGGTCATCAGCGTTAAAGCTTGCGCATGCTTCAAAATTGCAGGGCATCCGGGGATCTTTAAAACGCACTTAAAAGCAAAGTCTCTATTTTATTTTCCAGGATTACTTTCTGAGGTAATCAATTTCGTGAAGTCGTGCCCTCGTTGCCAGAGGAGGAAAGGTACCCTTAAGGTACAAGCCCCACTTCAGGAATTTCCTGAAATTCGTGAACCGTTAGATCGTGTGGGGGCCGATCTGATGATTTACACCACAGTCATTCAGGTAACAGATACGTGTTGGTGCTAGTTGACCATCTGTCTAGATACACTACACTAGTTGCATTACCTCAGAAGGATTCTCGTACGGTTGCAGATGCGTTCTTGCGTAGGTTCGTTACTGTATTCGGACCTCCTAAAGTTTTAGTCTCTGACCGGGGTCAAGAATTCAATGGGAATATATTTAGAGAAGTTTGTAAGATTTTAGAGACAACTTCGGCTTTTACAACGGCCTACCACCCACAAGCAAACGGAATGACGGAACGGACTAATCGTTCAGTCAAGGATATGCTTGCAATCCTTGCTGAACATGATGCAAACACCTGGGATGAACACCTACCCTATGTTCAGTTCGCCTTGAATACTGCCATCCACCAATCAATTAATACCCAACCACTTCATTTGTTTACTGGTAATTCATGCAATTTCCCCTCAGGTCTGCTTAACAGACATAATGTTGCATACGGGGAGGACTATCCTTCAGAGCTCCTTGGAAAAATGAGAAATGCATGGAATATTGCAGCTGAAGCGTCCAAGAAGGCACGGACTCGGTATGCTCATTTTTATGACAAAGAAAGTGCGCCCTCTTGAGTTGACGGAAGGAAGCCTCGTATTGAGAGTGAATGAGGCTGCGCCCGCCAATCAGAGCAGGAAACTAGCTCCGAGGTGGCGAGGACCATATAGAGTAATTAAAAGGGCGGGGCCGGTTAATCTTGTTATAAAAGGAGTGTTCGAGGATCAGGTGGAAAGGACAATTCATGTGAATAAATTGAAACATTATCATGCTAGAGAGGAATTAGAACTGCCTTCAGCGGGTCTAGTTCCTGACTCAGCAGTGCTGACTCATGGCTTCACCGACGAGTCAGAAGATGAGGATGACCCTCTGTCATCGCTCATCAGTAGTCAGGTGCAGTCTCGCCACCCTATGGTGACGAGATCTCGCGCTATACAGTAAAGTAACTTCCTTGGTTAGTATAATTTAGTATTCATTAGATTTTCCTGTAAAGGCAATGAGATGTACTATGTCTATACTTGACTCAGGTAGCAACTTTTACCGTGCTCTGGGGTTCCACCTCCACCAAACCCAGAGTATATCTGTGCTTCCGCTGTGTTGTGTCTGTCTGTTCCCAGGTCTGATTGTTACGCCGACCCAGTTGTTCCAGCCACACGTGAACCCTTGTCTGTAAAGACCGAGGGGGGAGGCACGTTACACAAAGCCCTCCCCCCACCAGACCCAGTAACCCATACATCAGTTACTTTGGGGATAAGTGACTGTCCAAGAGTCACCCGGCCGACGCCTCACGTCACTAACGAGGTTGTCAGGGCCAGCGAGCTGTCCACATTATAGCAGTCACCGGAGGTGCCATACAACGCCGGGGTAGCTGTCTCGAGATCACCACTACCCACCTGCTGCGTCATCAAGACTGCAGCCATTCCAGCAGTGTTGGAGGAGAGGTCAAGAAATGGAAAGCACGTAGCAGTACTCAAGAATTTCGCCGGAAGATTAATGATTACGTCATCTGAAGTAACAAGAAAGCGGAAGTAAGGCGGTCACAGGTGGAAGGCACGGTTTCCCTACAGAGTACCGGGACTCGCCAATAGAAGGTCGCAAAAGTGTCTCCTTTGGCCTAAAGTCGGCGGTACGAGGGTATACACAGTTGGTGTTTACGGCCTAGTAACCTGGTGACATCAAGAAACGCCTGAGATGACGTGAGCAATGATGGAAGACGAGATTCACCTGTTCTGCAAACAAGCAACCCGCCTCGACGACCTTCTGACACCACTCCTGCTAAGAGACACCGTTGGTACATCCAGTCCTGCTCTGCTGTGGTCATCTGCGACATCAAGTTTAACATCAAGGCTGCCGTGTGAACTGTGATTGATATGAAGGCGTGTGGACTGTCGAGAGCAAGATTAATGGCCGAAGTAACAGTATTCTACAGCTGTCACTTGGCACTATGCTCTACTACACTCTGTCGTCATTCAGGAGTACTGGATGGGAGTACAAGAAGACCAGGTATTGATGTCTACACATGGAGAGAAGCAAGATCGACACGGTCATCGTCAGCGACTACATTCAGCATCCAGCAGCATCGATTTTTTTTTTCTCGATTACTCAATATGAACAATTGATACAAAAACAACAAAGTTGGCTCTGAACATCTGTGTAAAGAACATCTGGACACTTTTGTTTAAATGTTGAAAAACAGATTTAGAATCAATACTTTATAAATGTTGAAAAACAGATTTAGAATCATACTTTATAAATGTTGAAAAACAGATTTAAAATAATTCTGGTATAATATATGAATTTTACTCTATAAATTGGTCAGTAATCAAAATCGAAGCCCCTGTGTAATTGTCTCAGCCCAGAACAAACGGTTATGGAAAATTATGTTGTGCTATTTTTTGCAGAATGTTTGAACACAGGAGAGGCGGACCAATATAAACATTGACACTTCTAGTGAGTGAGAACACTTGGCTGTACAGTCAGCTGAAACCTGTGATATAGTATAGGAATTTTTTTTTATATTTTTAGATACAGGTAATAAACGTTAGGTGTGTTCCTTAACATGTCAAGGTTGACATTGATGGGGAGTGGTTAGTACACGGATGTGAACTTGATAGTTCCGTAGTACGCTCCCGGATGACTGAAAGTTCAGTCTGATGATATAACTTTAATGTTTGTTTGAGCACGGTGTGGCCGGCTCTAGAGGACACATGGACTTGGCTAGTGAAGAGCCAAGAGAGTTTAATAGCTAGTTTTTTGATGGTAGAGTAGGGACATGTTATTTAGCTATGTCAGTAAGGATAGGATGTATGTTTCCTGATATTAGAGGATTGCTGTCAGTTGACAGCTGAGAAATTTATGAAATATGAACATATTTATTATGATGTTGGACTATTATTTGTCAAATTTTATTAGTTAGGTTAGCTTTTGTTTGTGGCATGAGTTGAATTGTGGGTTTGGATACTAAACCTCGTGAATTTTAACAATGTAACAAACTAGGCTGTTGTAAGAATTATTCCAGAAGGTTCCAGAAGTTCGAGTAGGGACCTGACCTCTCAACAACGCCCAGTCCCCTGGGAATTAGCAGGTCTGAGTCACAAATGGCGGGCATCTTTGTTCATAGCTGCGTATAATGAACCATCCTATAGTATTCAGTAATTTAGAGAAAATTAGCCTTTATTCATTTTGCATTAAAATTGTATTGTATAATAGTACTGGATACAATATCAAGAGTATTCTAATTATTGAGTTTAAGTCACCATCAGTGACGTCACGAATCAGATCTAACTTTTAAGGCGGAGTGACCGGCGGTCATAGGTCAGCAGGGTTGACATGTCTAGTATTTCTCAAAGTTCAATTAACCATTTTGGGGATCGGGAACAGCTCTGCCGTTAGATGTTTGTGTAATTTAATTCAGTAAAATAATTCAACCAGTCTGGATCAATTAAGTACAACAGAGTTAATTGTTATAACTTAACCTTGCTAAAGTAACTGGGTAAGCGATGCGGAACAATACAATGTTCTAGTCTGGGGTAGACCAGACAAGAGAGAGATCAGTGTGATCTGCCGAGCAGCTGGGAGAGGTCAAACATCTTACCTCTCCCCAAGACCAGCCCAACATCTTAGCTGGAAAATATAGAGGTATAGTTGCTATGGTTATGTATAGAAATAGTCTTCTCATTTGCCATTCAGGTCAAGTAGGGAGTGTTAAAGTGATAGGGAGTGAACACATTTAGATTTTGTTTTAGTTTTCTTTTAATAAATTAAATTTGTTAATATTTTTGCATTTCATTATTTCCATGTGTTTTTTTTGTGTAAACTTGTCCTGGTCACGTGGTCCACACGAGGCAGAGTTGCATTGGGCGCCGATTCTAACATCGGATCGGAATTCATCATCCCCATCTAATTAACTCCACACTCAAGTTTCCGAGGTTATAAACTACTAGTGGGGATCAAGCCCCAAGGTTGATTAATTAGCGTGATCGATCCAGACCTCGATCATTGCTCTGTAGAGCTGATCTGGTGGTGGCAGCAGAGGCGACTCTAGGGTTTTGATCAGAGCTTAGGTCACGTCATACTGGGTGTAGAATCCTAAGTCGGTCAATCGTCTTAGGACCACGTGGCGTGGAGTTGGCTTTGGTAAAAGTTTTGGAGTCCCTTGGTTTAGAAATAAAAGTAAGAATACGGGTAGAGGGTAAAGAAGGAAGAGAAGAGTGAGAGGGAACTCAAACCCGTGTTACATGAAAGGGAGAGTGGGAGAGAGGGGTAGAGGAGATGAATTGGAAGTAGTGGTAGAGGTAGAATGGTAGATAGGTAGAAGTAGAAAAATAGATAGGTAGAAGTAGAAGGTAGACTGCCACCATCCATTCAATACCATTATATACAAGACAAGGAATGGTATTTGTCGGTATCACAAAATTCTCTAAGATGTATCAACAGGTCATTATTAGCATGATTTAACTGGAACCGTGTTCCAGGCAAGATTCTCTTAGTCACTAACTCTTGAGTACTCTGCCCTCTAGTTTGCATATATCAGTAACTCCAAGAACTCGGGAACACAATTAAAGTCAAATTAAAAGTAAGTGAATCAATTATTTATTTAGCATGATAACTATCAGAATTCCAGCAATCGAACTGAAGGTTCATTATTAATGTACAAAGTGAGTCACTACACCAGAATTCGAGACCATTACAGCCGTCTGCCCCCTGATAGTCACACAACACTAGTAAACACGACTACGTCACCTTTCATGTTCAACTCACCAAGTGTCTGCCTATAGCTGGATAGAGAGAGGGGGGGGGGGGGACTGTAGTTGACAGAGGCTGTCCCGCCCCGTCCGGCTGACAGCCTCTAGGCTCTGCTCTGCTGGCTGTTCTCCTGTCTTCTGTCTCTTTCTGTCTATCTCTCGAGTGTACAGTACCCTAGGTATATATTGGCGACCAACTAGCTAACTCCGCCCACAAGTAGATAGCCCCAGGCACTCTACCAAGCCACACCTTAAATTGGCGGCATGTTAGAAGGTCACCCCCGGCTAGCCGCCTGCAATTATGAGATTAGCAGAGACCAGGTCAACTTCCCGCGACCTGACCTTGGTCACTTGGTGGTCATTAACACTTAGAGGTGAGAGTTTCTTAATTACTAGGGCCTGCCAACCTGGTGCCTCTCGAAATCTTGTCTGTGACTCCTGTTCTGTCATATATACATATACATACATATACATACATATACATATATATATATACAATGTATTATATATATATATATATATATATATATATATATATATATATATATATATATATATATATATATATATATATATATATATATATATATATATATATATATATATATATATATATATATATATATATATAATTATTTTTTATTTTTTTATATATTTTTAAGCGAGGATTCGGGTTCATAAAAGTGAAAGGTTTCAGGTTTGAGAAAGCTGAGATGGTGTCGAGATTTTTGTGGTCTTGGCGAGAAGCATCAGAGAGTGAAGGCAATGGCGCTGATCGGCTGAAAATGTGGCAAACTCACAGTTTCAGGGCGGGAACCCCTGAGTGACGACCAATAGGGAGAGAGGGCTGCAATTTGAAGACCAATCAGGTAGCTGGTCGGGAAGGGAAATATAGAGACTGTGGCCTGGACTATATCCCATCTTTCCAGCTCGTATCTCATTCATCAGCAGTCTGCAACCTTTGTACTCTGGCGATTTCTAGCAAGACTACATTACTGTGCGACATAGAGCGCACAGGTGCTCTATGTCTATGCAAATGACAGAGCAGCCGCTAGATGACTAGAGAATGTGACAGAGCACCTGCTAGGTGACTAGAGAATGTGACCCCCCTAGAGAATGTGACAGAGCCCTGCTCTGTTCTTTTTTCTAGTGTCGTATTTTATGCACAGTTCCTTCAGGCGCTCATCATACCCAATCCCTCGTAACGCTGGGACTAGTCTCGTTGCAATCTTCTGAACCTTTTCCAGTTTCCTTATGTGTTTCTTCAGATGACGACTCCATGATGGCACAGCATACTCTAAGACTGGCCTCACGTAGGCAGTGTAAAGAGCCCTAAATGCTTTCTTACTTAGGTTTCTGAACGATGTTCTTACTTTTGCCAGTGTAGAGTACGCTGCTGTCTATATCCTATTTATATGTGCCTCAGGAGTTAGATTAGGTGTTACGTGTGTACTCACCTATTTGTCTTGCAGGCGTTGAGCTCTGGCTCTTTGGTCCCGCCTCTCAACTGTCAGTCAACTGGTGTACAGGTTCCTGAACCTATTGGGCTCTATCATATCTACACTTGAAACTGTGTATGGAGTCAGCCTCCACCACATCAGTGCCTAATGCATTCCATTAGTCAACCACTCTGACACTAAAAAAAATGTTTCTAATGTCTCTGTGGCTCATTTGGGCACTCAATTTGCACCTGTGTCTCCTAGTGCGTGTGCCCCTTGTGTTAACTAGCCTGTCTTTATCAACCCTATCAATTCCTCTGAGAATCTTGTACGTGGTGATCATGTCCCCCTAACTCTTATGTCTTCCAGCAACGTGAGGTTTAATTCCCCTAGTCTCTCCTTGTAGCTCGTACCTCTCAGTTCGGGTACTAGTCCGGTGGTAAACCTTTGAACCTTTTCCAGTTTAGTCGTATGCTTGACTAGATAAGGACTCCATGCTGGGGCTGCATGCTCCAGGATTGGTCTGACATAGGTGGTATACAAAGTGCTGAATGATTCCTTACACAATTTTCTAAATGCCGTTCTTATGTTGGCCAACCTGGCATATGCTGCTGATATTATCCTCTTGATATGAGCTTCAGGGGGACAGGTCTGGCGTGATATCTTTCCCAGGTCTTTCTCTCTCTGACTCTTGAAGAATTTCATCTCCCAAATGATACCTTGTATATAGTCTCCTGCTCCCTACACCTATCTTCATTACATTACATTTGAAAATGTACATATGACGTGTGTGTGTGTGTGTTTGTGTGTTTGTGTTACGGTCACTATGCGCCAGTAACCAGGTTCATGATTTTATAACCTCGTGTATAGTAGAGTATATCCGACCCTAAGTCGGTAGTATGCTTTCAAGAGCTGGTAGTAGTTCAATGGATAAATGAGGTGGGGGGGGGGATAAACACCACACGATTCCCTTCAATATATTTATCGCCACCAATAAATAAATATATAAATAGATTATTACTACGCTTATGTACAAAAGCAAAAAGTGTTACTTTCACACAGGACACAAACGCGTTTGCAGTGTTCGTCAACTCCAATGTTTCCACTGTCCAGTACCCTGTCCACTCGTACTGGCAAACACAGGCGAATCCACCTTTTATGTGAGCCAGTCCACCAACACAGTATCATGATGCGCTTACACCCCATCTTCCCTCTCCAGCTAGGCACTGGCAGAGGGCTTCAGCAACACGCTGACAGGGGGTCCCAAACAAACTCATACAGAGGTAGCTAACCCCTGGCAGAAGCCTCTAGCAGCTTGCTAGCAGCACTTCACGCTAGGCACATCACTGTAACCCTTAATTGCCAATCTCAGGTTCACCGATCTACATCAACACTGCGTATATCAGCAGTTAACACACACTGCTCTGATCGACGGCGGCTTACATAGTCTTCTTGCAGGACCAAGCTAAGAGTTCGTGGACTGCTCAAGGTAAACTGCCTTCGTCAGTACGGTTGCCTCCACACGTCACTTCTGTGGACATAAAAACGTCATTAATTAGATGGACAGGACACTGGGGAAACCATGGGGTAACACTCGTACACCAGGGAGTTCATATTACGCTCGTAGCACACTCTAGATGGCGTTGATTGTGACACGCCATCCACCAGAGGTCATCCACGTTGACCTCTCTGTCTAACTATGTCAGGAAACAGGAGCCATTCATCGCTGCCACGCCACCATCAACAGATGGCGTTGTCCACATAGCGTTCAATACCAGGGGAGTTTGAGTGCATGAGACTCACAGATGGCGCTGAAATTGCCACTCTGCTCTCCGGCGATGGTGTCGATTCCGTAACAGTGTATTCACCTAGTTGTGCTTGCGGGGGATGAGCTCTGCTCTTTCGGCCCGCCTCGCAACTGTCAATCAATCAACTGTAACGACTAACTATTTCCCCCCCCCCCCCCAACACCCCCCCCCTCAGGAAGCAGCTCCGTAACAGCTGTCTAACTCCCAGGTACCTCTTTACTGGTAGGTAAGAGGGGCATCAGGGGTGAAAGAAACTTTGCCCATTTGTTTCTGCCTGGTCCGGGAATCGAACACGGGCCACAGAATTACGAGTCCTGCACGCTGTCCGCTCTGCTACCAGACCCCAGTGTGTGTGTGTGTGTACTCACCAAATTGTGCTTGCGGGGTTGAGCTCGGTTGTTTACAGCAATGCTCTTTGGCCAGTCCACCGACACAGTACCACGATGCGCCTACACCCCTGTATTGGTGTTGAGTGAGTGGTGTGTGACGTGAAAACTTGGTAACATGTCTGTGACTGTGTGAGTTTCCAGTAGGTGTGTCGGTGTGTGAGTGTAGGTGTGTTGGTGTGTGACTTTGTCAATTCCCCTGAGTGTGTTATGTGTGTGAGTGTCCTCTCTCCCTTCTTTTCTCTAGTGTCGTAAGGTTCAGTTCCTTCAGCCGCTCTTCATATCCCATCCCTCGTAGCTCTGGGACAAGCCTCGTCGCAAACCTCTGAACCTTCTGCAGTTTCTTTATGTGTTTCTTCAGGTGGGGGCTCCATGATGGCGCGGCATACTCTAAGACGGGTCTCACGTAGGCAGTGTAAAGCGCCCTAAAAGCTTCCTCATTTAGGTTTCTGAATGAAGTTCTAATTTTCGCCAGTGTAGAGTACGCTGCTGTCGTTATCCTATTTATATGTGCCTCAGGAGTTCCTGAGCCTGTGTGTGCCTGTGTGTAGTGTGTGTTGTGTGTTGTGTGTGTGTGTGTGTGTGTGTGGTGTGTGGTGTGTGTGACCTAATTGTGCTTGCGGGTTGAGCTTTGGCTCTTTGGCCAGTCCACCGACACAGTACCATGATGCGAGTCCACCCTTGTATTGGTGTGTGAGTGTGGGTGTGTGTTGGTGTTCTTCTCGTCGAATTGTAACCTGATAAACGTCAGGTTACATTCTTAACTCTTTGGTATAATTTGTATTAGAACTACTTTTTATATATTTGAATGGTATGAACATCGACTGACTCCTCATATAATTCTTTCCACATTCTTGTTAGTCTCATATCAGAGGAGTATTTTCATCCCAGTTCCTCATCTTTGTATCCAGTTTACTTCAATGTTCTCTCATTTTTCATGAGCCTCTTGGCGTTGACTTCCTGGGAAATTTACATGTAAATTATATATGTTGCGATCATTTCCTCTCGCTGCTATTTTTCTAGTGTCATAAGGTATAGTTTACATATCATGTGTGTGTGTGTGTGTTTGTTATTTGAAAGATAAACGAAATAAACGAAATCACAGATCAGTTGTAGATTCCATTATTCAAAGGAGTATTTTCATTATATATCCTACCTTTCGGGAAGCTCTAGTGGGATTGTTTTAGTTGGATTGTCTTGGTTGGATTGTCTTGGATGGATTGTCTTGACATCTCTTCTTCCCATACCTCTGGTTCACACCTCAAACACCGTCTCCTCTCACGCACGAAAACTGATTTTCAAATATTTTAAATTCTGAGACCGTCCCCGGCCAGTCTCTCACAGCCCGACCATATATCAGTGTAGCCGCCCTCGTCCTGGACGCTGAGCTTCCAGGACACACTCACACAAGGAAAGGAAAGGCTACATGAATTAAACCTCACGAAGTTGCAAGTGTTTTAGGGAAGACACGATCTTCACATGCAAAATTCTCAGGGGAATTAATAGCCAAGTTGCAGACTACTTAGTACGGGTGGTACTCCCACAAGAGGACACAGGTAGAAAATAAGTACCCAAATGAGCCACCGTTCCAAGCTTGCTAAATGTACTTTCCCCCACGTATCCTTTTCCAGTAGTTAGTAAATGGATTGCATTTGGCAGTGATGTGGTAAAGGCAGACTCTATTCATAGTTTCAAATGTGCATATGATAGAGCCCAGTAGGCTCAGGAATCTGTGCACCAGTTGATTGAAGGTTGAGAGGCGGGACCAAAGAGCCAAAGCTCAACCCCCGCAAGCACTACTAGGTGAGTCTGCAAGCACAACTAGGTGAATAGACACGGTCAAGAACACCTATTAGAGCTGGATGTGAGAAAAGCTGTTGGGCCGAATGGAATCTCACCATGGGTATTGAAAGAGTGTGCAGGAGCACTTTGCTTGCCACTCTCCATAGTGTATAGTAGGTCACTGGAAACGGGAGACCTACCAGAAGTATGGAAGACTGCTAATGTAGTACCAATATTTAAAAAGGGTGACAGACAAGAGGCACTGAACTACAGGCCAGTGTCCTTAACTTGTATACCATGCAAGGTGATGGAGAAGATTGTGAGAAAAAACCTAGTAACACATCTGGAGAGCAGAGACTTCGTGACAACCCATCAACATGGGTTCAGGGAGGGTAAATCTTGCCTTACAGGCTTGATAGAATTCTATGATCAGGTGACAAAGATTAAGCAAGAAAGAGAAGGATGGGCAGACTGCATTTTTTTGGACTGTCGGAAAGCCTTTGACACAGTACCCCATAAAAGGTTGATGCATAAGCTGGAAAACAGGCAGGAGTAACTGGTAGGGCGCTCCAGTGGATAAGGGAGTACCTAAGCAATAGGAAGCAGAGAGTTATAGTGAGGGGTGAGACCTCAGAATGGCGGGAAGTCACCAGTGGAGTCCCACAGGGCTCTGTGCCTGGACCTATCCTGTTTCTGATATACGTAAATGATCTCCCGGAGGGTATAGACTCATTCCTCTCAATGTTTGCTGACGACGCCAAAATTATGAGAAGGATTAAGACAGAGGAGGACAGCTTGAGGCTTCAAGAAGACCTGGACAAGCTGCAGGAATGATCGAACAAATGGATGTTAGAGTTTAACCCAAGCAAATGTAATGTAATGAAGATAGGAGTAGGAAGCAAGAGACCAGATACAAGGTATCACTTGGGAGATGAAATACTTCCAGAGTCAGAGAGAGAGAAAGACCTGGGGGTTGATATCACGCTGAGTACAATTAGGTGAGTACACACACACACACACACACACAGTGTTATGATCTCAGCCTACAGGAGAAACGAGTCTCCCTCCTTGAGAGGTATTTCATCAAGCCTGACCTGATTAGAAGGTCTAGCAAATATGAGGTGATAATGCATATGTAAAATAGTTGCTTGGATATGTATAACAGTTTGAGATTATGGGCAATGAAGAAGAAAACGGATAAATGACTGGCTAGGAGATGTGGCCATTTTGCTGGAGGCGTGAGGCTCGCTTCTGGAGGGGCTTTGACCTCAATTGAGTGCCAGACATCGCAGGGGAAAGCCCGCGCTCCGTTCGAGCTCCCGTCAGGAGGGAACCCCTAGTGATATATCTCTAAGAGAAGAGAAGTGTGTGTAGACGTGCCAGATGTGGAACCAGAGCTGGGAAACGTTGTGGTCTCAAGTCCTGGTCGACGAACAGAGTTTAATAAGATGCTCAGAGCATTTTCGGGTGGGCTGTGTGAGCGCCCTGACCAGGACGCCCGTCGGAGGGAGAGCGCCCTCGACCAGTTAATCTGTGGTAAGCACGATATACGCCAGCCAGACCTGTCCCCTGAAGCTCATATCAAGAGGATAACATCAGCAGCATATGCCAGGTTGGCTAACATAAGAACGGCCTTTAGAAACTTGTGTAAGGAATCTTTCAGAACATTATATACCACATATGTCAGACCAATCCTGGAGTATGCGGCTCCAGCATGGAGTCCATATCTAGTCAAGCATAAGACTAAACTGGAAAAGGTTCAAAGGTTTGCCACCAGACTAGTTCCCTAGCTGAGAGGTATGAGCTACGAGGAGAGACTACGGGAATTGAACCTCACTTCGTTGGAAGACAGAAGAGTTAGGGGGGACATGATCACCACATTCAAGATTCTCAAGGAAATCGACAGGGTTGATAAAGACAGGCTATTTAACACAAGGGGCACACGCACTAGGGGACACAGGTGGAAACTGAGTGCCCAAATGAGCCACAGAGATATTAGAAAGAACTTTTTTAGTGTCAGAGTGGTTGACAAATGGAATGCATTAGGAAGCAATGTGGTGGAGGCTGACTCCATACACAGTTTCAAGTATAGATATAATAGAGCCCAATAGGCTCAGGAACCTGTACACCTGTTGATTGACGGTTGAGAGGCGGGACCAAAGAGCCAGAGCTCAACCCCCGCAAGCACAACTAGGTGAGTACAACTAGGTGAGTACACACACACACACACACACACACACACACACACACACACACACACACACACACACACACACTGTCGACTGCAGCATGTGGAGGGATACAAAAAAGTATTCCTGCAGAGGGACAGTACGAAGGAGGAGAGAGCCAGGGCAGCAGAGGCAAGGAGGAAGCGCAGGGAGAGAGGAGCAAACCAGGAAATCACAGCCCCCAACACAACAGTCCTAGAGACAAGAGGCGAACCCAAAACCAGCATCCCAGCAACACCAGAGGGGAGGGCAACACCACCACCTCCTTCTGCATAGAAACCCTCCCTTCCCCTCACCCAACCTGCCACCACCCAACCCTCCCTCCCCCCCACCCCATTCTTACCCTGTCACCCCTTCCCCATACCCATCATGTCCCCCATCCAACCTTTCACCCCCTGTCCCCCCTCCCCCTTCATCACATACCCTCCCTATCCCTCCTCCCCCCTCACCCCGTATCCTCCATGTCCCCCCCATCTCCTTAACCCACATTCTACCTGTCCTCCCTTCCCTTAAACCCCCACCCCTCACCCCAAACTCCTCTGACACCCTGCAAATCACCTCACAGATCTTTTCACCCACGGAACAGCTTCCCACACCAGCAGAATGCTCGCCAAGAAAGTGACAAGAAAATGAACTGAAGAAAGTGAGCTTCAAGGCAATGTACACTAACATAGATGGGATTATAAATAAAACAAGTGAACTCGGAGAATGGGCACTAGAAGAAAACCCAGACATAATAGCACTCACAGAAACAAAGCTAACAAACACCATAACAAACGCAGTATTTCCACAGGGCTACTATGTAGTGAGGAAAGAGAGAGAAGGGAGAGGAGGAGGTGGTGTAGCTTTGCTACTAAGAGAAGGTTGGAGTTTCGAAGAGATGGTAATTCAGAATTGTGAAGGTTTCAGTGACTACATATCAGGCACCACAGCAACTGGAGGACAGAAAATTATAGTAGTAGTCATATATAACCCCCCACCGAATGACAGAAGACCCAGACAGGAATATGATAGAAACAACTTGGCCACCATCAATATAATAGAGAGAGCAGCTTCTGTGGCTAGCAGGGACGGATCCAGGCTACTAATCATGGGAGACTTCAACCATGGGAAGATAGATAAGGGAAACAGAGACCCACATGGAGGCCCAGACACATGGTGAGCTAAGCTGCTGGATGTGGCAACAAGAAACTTTCTAAGTCAACACGTCAAGGGACCGACAAGAATGAGAGGAGGGGATGAACCAGCCTTGCTTGATCTGATATTTACCCTAAATGAGTCGTATATAAGGGAAGTTAAGTTGGAAACCCCCTTAGGAATGAGTGATCATAGTATATTGAGCTTTGAGTACCTAGTTGAGCTAGGAATTATCACCCCCAAAAAAGAACTGGGAAACAAAGGCCTGGCGTACCGAAAGGGAACTATGAGGAGATGAATAAATTCCTATGGGATATACATTGGAACACAGAACTCGGAACCAAGTCCGTACAAGACATGATGGACTACGTCACTCAAAAATGTCAGGATGCTGAAAGCAGGTTTGTCCCAGCTCGACAGGAAAAAACCGAGAAGCAAAGGAAAAATCCGTGGTTTAATAGGGATAGTATGAAAGCAAAGTAGCTGAACAAAAGGGCATGGAGAACTTCCGTAATAACAGAACACCAGAAAGTAGAGAGAGAGATACCAGAGAACCAGGAACGCGTATGTTAGTGTAAGAAGAGCAGCTGAGAAAAGGTATGAAAATGATATAGCTAATAAAGCCAAGACCGAACCAAAGCTACTATACAGTCACATCAGGAAGAAGACAACAGTGAAGGAACAGGTGATGAAACTGAGGGTGGGCGAGGACAGGTACACAGAGAATGACAAAGAGGTGTGTGAAGAACTCAACAAAAGGTTCCAGGAGGTCTTTATAATAGAACAGGGAGAAGTCACAGCGCTAGGAGAGGTGGCAGCAAACCAGGTGACCTAGGAAAGGTTCGAAATTACAAGAGATGAGGTCAAGAAGCACCTATTGGAGCTGGATGTGAGAAAGGCTGTTGGGCTGGATGGAATCTCACCATGGGTATTGAAAGAGTGTGCAGGAGCACTTTGCTTGCCACTCTCCATAGTGTATAGTAGGTCACTGGAAACGGGAGACCTACCAGAAATATGGAAGACTGCTAATGTAGTACCAATATTTAAAAAGGGTGACAGACAAGAGGCACTGAACTACAGGCCAGTGTCCTTAACTTGCATACCATGCAAGGTGATGGAGAAGATTGTGAGAAAAAACCTAGTAACACATCTGGAGAGAAGAGACTTCGTGACAACCCATCAACATGGGTTCAGGGAGGGTAAATCTTGCCTTACAGGCTTGATAGAATTCTACGATCAGGTGACAAAGATTAAGCAAGAAAGAGAAGGATGGGCGGACTGCATTTTTTTGGACTGTCGGAAAGTCTTTGACACAGTACCCCATAAAAGGTTGATGGATAAGCTGGAGAAACAGGCAGGAGTAACTGGTAGGGCGCTCCAGTGGATAAGGGAGTACCTAAGCAATAGGAAGCAGAGAGTTATAGTGAGGGGTGAGACCTCAGAATGGCGTGAAGTCAGCAGTGGAGTCCCACAGAGCTCTGTGCTTGGACCTATCCTGTTTCTGATATACGTAAATGATCTCCCAGAGAGTATAGACTCATTCCTCTCAATGTTTGCTGACGACGCCAAAATTATGAGAAGGATTATGACAGAGGAGGACAGCTTGAGGCTTCAAGAAGACCTGGACAAGCTGCAGGAATGGTCGAACAAATGGCTGTTAGAGTTTAACCCAAGCATATGTAATGTAATGAAGATAGGGGTAGGAAGCAGGAGACCAGATACAAGGTATCACTTGGGAGATGAAATACTTCAAGAGTCAGAGAGAGAGAAAGACCTGGGGGTTGATATCACGCCAGACCTGTCCCTTTTAGCCCATATTAAGAGGATAACATCTGCGGCATATGCCAGGTTGGCTAACATAAGAATGGCCTTTATAGAAACTCTGTATACCACATATGTCAGACCAATCCTGGAGTATGCGGCTCCAGCATGGAGTCTATATCTAGTCAAGCATAAGACTAAACTGTAAGAGGTTCCAAGATTTGCCACTAGACTAGTACCCGATCTGAGAGGTATAAGCTACAAGGAGAGATTACGGGAATTAAACCTCACGTTGCTGAAAGACAGAAGAGTTAGAGGGGACATGATCACCACATACAAGATTCTCTGAGGAATTGATTAGGTAGATACAGACAGACTATTTAACACAAGGGGACCATGCACTAGGGGACACAGGTGGAAATTGAGTGCCCAAATGAGCCATAGAGACGTTAGGAAGAATTTTTTCAGTGTCATAGTAGTAGACAAATGGAATGCATTAGGAGGTGATGTGGTGGAGGCTGATTCTATACACAGCTTCAAGTGTAGATATGATAGAGCCCAATACGCTCAGGAATCTGTACATTAGTTGATTGACAGATGAGAGGTGGGACTAAAGAGCCAGAGCTGAACCTCCGCAAGCATAACTAGGTAAGTACACAGATACCCTTGAGAGGCAGGCAGGAGTAAGCAGAAAGACCCCAGCATGGGGTAAGGAACTACCTAAAAGGAAGAAGCCAGAGAGAAACGGTAAGGGACGAGAAGTCGAACTGGCGAACAGTAACGAGTGGAGTACCTCAAGGATCGGTGGTGGGACCAGTTCTATTTCTAATATACGTTAACGACATGTTTACAGGAGTCGAGTCGTATATCGATGTTCTCGGATGATGTAAAATTAATGAGAAGAGTTGTGAAAGATGAGCATTGCAGGATCCTCCAAGAGGACTTGAACAGGTTGCAGAGATGGTCCGAGGAAATGGCTACTGTAGTTCACCACATGCAAATGTAAAGTTATGGAAATGGGATCAGGTGATAGGAGACAAAGGGACAGTACACGATTGAGGGGAACTGCCTACCTGTGACCATTCGAGAAAGAGACCTGGGAGTGGACGTAACACCTAATCTAACTCCTCAGGCACATATAAATAGGATAACGACAGGTGCGTACTTTACACTGACAAAAGTTAGAACATCATTCAGAAACCTAAGTGAGGAGGCTTTTAGGGCGCTTCACACTGCCTAGGTGAGACCAGTCTTGGAGTATGCCGTGCCATCATGGAGTCCCCACCTGATGAAACACTTAAGGAAACTGGAAAAAGTTCAGAAGTTTGCGACGAGGCTCGTCCCAGAGTTACAAGGGATGGGATATGAAGAGCTCGTGAAGGAACTGACCCTTACGACACTAGAAAAAAGGGAGAGGGGGGATATGATATGAATGTATAAAGTACTCGAGGGAATTGAAACAGTGGAAACAGACGATTTTTTTTTTAATTTTTAATTTTTGCCCCAAGGGGCGAGTTTATTTGGCAGCGAAACTTATCCTGTGAATGGACATACCACCATGGCAGGATGTACAACACTCCCCAATTGGAAGAAAACCGGCTGGGTTGTTCATCCTGTCACTTGTACGCAGATACAACTGGGACTTGCTTAACTGTCTCAAGTAGACAGCTTTTCAAAGAAGAAGATTAACATCTGTCAACCCTTAAAATCTTACGTTATCATGCGGGTGCAAAATGGGGGAATCTCTTAAGAACAGTATCAATATTTGACAAATAGTGTTTTCCTAACTCAAACAATCTGGGGTTTATTATTCTACACATATTTCTAATTTCTCTCAGGTGTCCCCATTTTTTCAGGTAGTGGTCAAGGCGGTGTTCGTCACTCTCATGACAGATTCTGCAACTCTGATGCTCAGCTGTTGTCTTCATTCCAAATCGCCATGGATATTTGTATCCAAGACAGGTTCTCGCTATTATTGATTCTCTCCCGCGGCTACCTCCTCTTCGTCCATAATGATTTGGTTTGTCAGCTGCAACCATGTTGTAAAAACTTATAGATTCACTGGTTTGTGCTTCTATCCTCCTTTCCTCAGTTACCTTGTCACGGTGATGTTGCATACCTCAAATTTGTAGCAGAGTTTTGGGTATGAAGTATTCAATATGGTTTCCTTCATTGTCTTCAGCAGCCAGCACATCTGCTCGTTCATTCCCACATATTCCAACATGGGAGGGGATCCACAAAAACTTTACGACTCTTCCGTGGTTGATTAGTACCCTCACAGCTCTCATAATTTTAGCTACTATCGCAAGATTTTCGGTCGGATTTTTACTTAGGCTTTGTAGCACAGCTTTTGAGTCAGTTCAGATCACTGTGCCATTAGTGTTTCGTTCAAGGAATCTTAACGCCATAACAATGGCAGTTAGTTCCGCTTGCGTTGAAGAGATATGGTTCTCAATACGCGCTTTCTCTTCATTTCTGCGTTGAAAGGCATGATTCCTAACTACAGTGAATGCTGCACCAGCCCTATCATTGGCAGGATAAATGACCAATCAGTGTAAATTTTATCTAGTTCATCTCCGGTTTCTTTATAAATTTCCCAGAGATATTTGTACCTCAATTCTTGTGGTATCATTTTGGATTTTTTCGTTGCCATTTCATTGATGATAATCCTGCATGAGTCATCCTCCCAGGGAGGTAACCTCTCTACAGGCAGGAGCTCACGGGCTTGCTCAAGCAGGTGAAGTTCTTCGAGGTTGCAGACTGATCTGTGATTTCATTTTTTGCTTCTCCTGATTCCCCCTGAAAGTAGCACAGAACTCAGTTTTTTCTTAGCAATATCATTGTAATGGGGATCTCTGGCTATCCTAACATTCTCTGGCAAGGATATAATTCAGTTCCATAATTCTGCTTTTAACACTGGGGGAGGGACAACTCTTCTCGTAGATTATACGATTTAGCACTTCTTGGAACTCCACGAATGATTGTCATGGCTTCATTCTGTATGCTTTCGAGATTTTTCATATTGCTTTCGGAGTAGGAACATAAAGCTAGTGGCGGCATAGTGAATGACGGAGCGCACATAGGCTGTGTACATAATTTTAAGGACGGCAATAGAGGCTTCATGTCCATTCCAGGTCATAGCTTTCAGTGCCCCGAGTCGACTTTTGCATGTTCCTATGAGTTGGTTGAGCTCCTCTTTCTTCCCTTTTGTTAGAACCGACAGTGACGCCAAGTTAACTGTAGTGGTCAACCCATTCAAGTGTTACTCATTAATTTGAAGTTCTTCATTTTCATTCTGCTTTTGATGCGAGTATGCTTTTGTATTGTTTGTGGAGAGAGTGAAACGGAGCTCAACGCATTTATTTCCATGGAGATCGGGGTGACATGATAGAGGTTTATGATAGAGGATGATGATAGAGGATGAATGGACATAACAAAGGGAATATTAATAGGTATTAAAAAGTATCAACACAAGACAGAACCCGAAACAATGGGTATAAATTGGATAAGTTTAGATTTAGGAAAGTAAGTATGTAATTATCAAAAAGAAGGCACCAAACCGGGAAGGCTATATAGCACCATCTAATGTGCGGGATAATCAGAGGGCGCTAAATATCACCAAGGATGCCAATACGAGAACAGAAACGCATAAGGCGAACAATATCAAAAGTATCTGAGTCATCTGAATGCTATTGAGCGATAAGCGACCGTGGGGGTCGGTCGGAAAATAGGACACATGCTCGTCCCAGAAGTCAGGACATTCAACAAGGATATGCTCGACCATAAGAGGGACAATAAAGTGCAGGGCAGCGCTCCATCAAGTGACCATGAGTTAAGCGAGTATGGCCAATACGCAACCTCGCCAGAGCCGTTTCCCATCGCCGGTTACGGTGGTTGGAGGACGGCCACGAGGACACACAACTTTTAAGAGAACGTAGTTTGTTACCAGTAACAGACGACCAATAAGCCTGCCAACGGGTAAGGATGGAGGAATGGATAACCGGATAAAAGTCAGAATAAAGAATACCTTTATGAGAGATGGGACAAGAGCGGACAGCTTCCCTGGCGGCAGCATCCTCACGCTCATTTAAAGACACACCAATATGGCTGGGAACCCAACAAAACTCAACCGACTTAAATTTACTGTGAACAAGAAACAGCCAATGCTGGATCTCGACAACCACTGGATGAACCGGATTAAAAGACCCGAGAGCCATGAGGGCACTACGAGAGTCAACAACAACTACAAAGGAAGATTGACAGTGAGAGAGCAGGAGACGAGGAGCATAGAGAATTGCATAAAGCTCCGCTGTGAAGATGCTGGTCTCCGGAGGTAAGCGACACATATAAGTGTGATCAGGGAAAACAACAGAATAGCCAACACCGTCCGCAGACTTATACCCATCAGTGAAGACGGAAACAGAGTGGGAGTGAGAAAAAAGTGCTCAAGGAAAAGGCATTTTAGAACAAAAGAGGGGTAAAAGCTTTAGTGATGCGGGTCAAGGATGTACACAATAGCGAAAGGGAGACTCTCCATGGAGGCAAAGAAGGAACAACACGAAGAGAAATAGTAGAAATACGAACGGAAAGAGAATCCTGTAAGCGAGATAACCGAACAGAAAGAGGGAGGTGGTGAAGAGGAACAGGAACCGCAGGAAGGGTAAAGGTTAAGGAACGACAGAGGCGAGACGAAGGATGTTGCAAGGACCGCGCAATATAGCAAAGATAGAAGCGATCACGGCGGTCCTGGAGAGAGAGGAAGCCAGTGTCAACATACAAGCTGAGGACGGGAGTCGAACGAAAGGCACCAGAACTGAGGCGCAACCCAGTATGGTGCAAAGCATCAAGACGGCGAAGAGTAGAAGGAGAAGCAGACGAGTAAGCAGGGCAACCATAATCGTGCTTAGACAGGACGAGAGGAATGTAAAGCAAGGAGAGTGCGCCTATCCGCTCCCCAAGAAGTATGGGACACCGCTCCCAAATCTCAGAGACTGACGACGACTCCCAGATCCGATTATACAGACTCAGTAAATACTGAGACGTGCATGGAGGGAGATGGCAAAGCATCTCATAATGAATGCCATCGGAGCCCGCCGCCGTAGAACCGCAGAGGGCCAGGGCAGAACGAAGTTCAGAGAGAGAGAAAGGATCGTTAGAGAAAGGATCGTTATAGGGAAGTCGAAGACGAGTGCAGAAATCTAAAGGACAAGATTCAGGGTCAGGTTTACGAAGAAGGAAAGATTGGGGAAGATGAAGACCAGAGCTAACAGAAGAAAAGTGGGAACCCAGTTCGGTAGCTACCTGCAACGGGTCTGCCACAAGAGTACCACGGAGGTGAAGGACCGGTGAAACATCGGGAACGAACTTACCCGCTATCTTGCGGATACGCTTCCTGATCTGTGGCAGAGGAGTTTCGAACGTAATGGTGGAGACATAAGATGCCCAAGATTCACGTTTAGCCGTACAGATGGCCCTACAGGCAGCCGCACTCGCCTTCCGAAAGAAAAGAAAGGAATCGGCCGTCTGCCGACGGCGGTGCCTCTTCCAGGCTGCACGCTTACAGTGGACAGCCTGAGCACAGTCTGCATTCTACCACGCATTTCCGTGGACCCCAAGAGGAAGAGCGAGGAATAGAGCGGAGGGCAACGTCGAAGACATTGTCATGAAAAAGGAGGAGAGAGCTAAGGAAAGGCAGATGGGAGAGGTCAGAGAGAGCAGCACTGAGGGTAAATAGGTTCCAGTCCGCTTTAGCAAACTGCCACCTAGGGAAGAAGAGGGGATGGTGAAAAGTAAAAAAGGTAACAAGGATGGGGAAATGTTCACTGCCATGGAGGTCATTAAGAACCTGCCACGTGAAATCTAAGTAAAGAGAAGACAAGCAAAGAGAAAGATCAAGACAGGAAAGAGTGCTAGTCGGAGAGTCCAAATGCGTGGGCTCACCAGAATTCAGAAGAGACAGGGAAGAAGAGAGGATAAATGGCTCAAGAAGGCGACCCCGGGTGTTCATCAGAACGTCACCCCAAAGAGAATGACGACAATTGAAATCACCTAGCAGGAGCACAGGCTCCGGCAAGGAGTCCAGTAGGTGTTTCAGATCAGGAAGAGAAAGCGGGACACTCAGGGGGAAGATAAATGGAACAAATGCTGTACCATATCCCCACAAAGATACGAGCAGCAGAACAAAGGAGAGGTGAAGGAAAAAGTAAAGGGACAAAGGGAACATTGGAGGGAATCAAGATAGCAGAAGAGTTAGGAGCCTTTGTTGCTGGGGGGGGGGGGGGAGAGAAAGGAATAGCCACGAAAGCGACTAGGACGAGCACCAAGCATCGGCTCCTGAAGACAGACACAAAGGGGCAGAAACCACGAAATCAGAAGCTGGAGTTCAAGGAAAATGGTGTAATAACCCCAAACGTTCCATTGAAGAATAGACATCGACGAGAAGAGAAAGGACAACAACAGAGAACAAGGAAGAAACTAAGGCCAAAGAGAAACATAGCACATTAAAGAATATCAGGGTCAGCAAAGTCAGGGTTAGGGGGCATGGGTAAACTGAGCTAAGACAGAGGGAAGGAAGCGGGAGAACAGACCAGAGGTGGACGGGATGGGGTCCGGGGAAGAGGAGGAGGCAACCGAGAGGAGCAGTCAAGGACAGTAGCAGGAAGAGGGGCGAGTAGAAAGAGGGGAGCGCACCTCAGCAAGGCCAGCAACTGAGAGGGAAGCGGGGGTCAAAGAAACCTCCATAGCAGGAACACGGGGCGCAACCACCGAAATGGGAGGGGAAGGAGTGATAGAGTCAGAAGTAGGGGCCGAGGAAGAAAGCGAAGCCTTCTTACCCGCCGGGGAGGAAGAAGGAGAGGAACCAGGCTTATGCTTCTGACTTAAAGAGACAGGTGTCCCAGCAACTATGTACTGGGCAACGGAATCCAGCGTCTTAACAGGAGAAGCTGAACGAGAGCACACATGACGGCCGTTAGGAGAGCGATTGGCTGTTGAAGTTGAGGACGGCTGCCTCAAGCTTGTAATGGATACACTCACGGGAGATGGTTGGATGGGCCTCACCGCAGTTGAGGCTGAAAGCCTGGGGAGAAGTTCACTATGACTTAGAGTGACCTTCGCCCCCACACAAAGGACAGAGAGAGACAGTCCCAGAGCAGCGGAGGGCACCATACCCAAACCTCCAGCACTTGTTACAGAGCCTAGGAGAAGGAATGTACTCCTGGCATGAGCAAAAATGACAGAGGGCAGAAGGGTTCTACCATCAAAATTAATCTTCACAACCCGAAGGGGCTGACGGCGAAGACCACGAGGGGGACGAGTAAACGTGTCTACCTGGAGGACAGAATGGCCCTGAGCTTCAAGGATATGCTGAATATCATCGTGGCAGTCATGCAGAATCCAAACACCGGTTACAACACGGGGCGGAAGGAGAATAGTGCCAACACTGGCATTCAACCAAGCGTTCTTAGAGACCCAAACAGGGATCGCACCAAGGCAGGATAAAGCAGCCAAGTGGGAGGCCGCATCCTGAGAAGGAGCAGCAACAACACGTGTACCGAGACGGGTGGGGTTGAAGGTGACAGAGGCATCTACGGAATCAACAAGGTGCCTATGAAGGTAGAAATCGTCAGGAGGCGCAGAATCAAGAGGGAGGAGATCAAAGTAATTGGTCCACGAAGCGAGACCAAACAAGGCTTGATAGGCATCAGAACAGGAAGGAATCGAGCGATTGCGGCCGTGTCGAGGACGGCATTGAGAATTCCCAGAGAGAGAGGGGTTAAAAGGTGCAGTAGTCACAACTAGAGACTGAGCCGTGCAAGGGGACAATGTATTCACCACTGGGGGCTTGGGGCTCGACCCAACCACAGAGGAGGGAGGGGAGCCGAGGGGAGTAGTCAGAGAGGCTAAAGGAGGAGCAAGGTCGGGGCCCAATGTAGCAGAGGCTACAGAGCCCGGTCTTCCAACACGGACCGACTCGCGGGCTTGGTTGCCCACCTCACGAGTCTGAGAAGGTAAAGGAGAAACAGAATTTGACATGAGTACGAAAGAAAAACATTCATTCACAAATGTGCCCCCACACCCACCACGGAGCCGCAATTAGAGGCAGGACACCTAACAAGAAGCTATCGCCGATCATGCCGGGGCCCCCTAGGGGTGCGTCGTGAGTATACCACACAAACGCCACCTTAAGAACCGTCAGTCCGTCGAGATCGGGTTCAGTGATGAAAGGAGGATTGACAATAAAAGGTTCCCCTCGCTCTCGACGTTGGGTACTACAGTTCAACGGGTGCAAGAGTATGCCTCCTCAAGCACCCGGGCGTCAAAATAGAAGAAGTCCAAAGGAATAACCAAAACAAGCAAAAGGTCGGCAGGAAACGACAAGCAGATAGGAGAAGAGGGGGAGAAACGAAAGAGAAGGAAAAGTAAAAATCGTTCAGCAGAATTAGAGAGGACAGCAGCAAGAGCACAAGGCTACAAAAGGAGAGAGGACTGCCCCAAGGAGCATCACACTCAGGCAGCCGCCCACTAAGCCCCCCCTCACGGCATCAACGAGCTGAACAGGGAGGGGGATATAAATTATAAATCATACCACATATGGTAGTCTAATCTACTATTATTATAGCTATAAATGTTATTTATAATTACAAATACAATGTCTACAGTATTGTACAAAAAAGGGGCTTAGCTGTTCCTGTTGAAGGGGCCTGCTAAGGCTGTGTCATTGTAGCATCAAAATTAGGTGTGGCTCTGTTCCTCTGAGTGCCACGTAATGGCGGCTGTCTGGAGGCCTACAAAGCTTGATGTACAGCTAGGTAATAATCTTATATTGAGGGTCAACTGTCTGCTCAGCTTCTTGTAACTCCAAATCACAATTACCTGCCGAGTTTAAAGAATTAATAATGTTTCCCTAAACATATAAGTACAGGTGTGACATGGAATAAGAGGAGCTGTGAAATGTTGAGTAAACTCACTTGTTTAGGGTATTTGTCATGCAAATAACCGGCTACCCATCATAAAACAGAATACTAGGTAGTCAAATAACCTGTGGTAGTTCTCTTGGGACAGAGTAGGTCTATCGTGCGAGACTAGTATCACAACTCTCTGGAGCACCAGTGTCTCACAGACTCATTGATCCCAGTGTCTCATAGACTCATTGATCCCAGTGTCTCATAGACTCATTGATCCCAGTGTCTCATAGACTCATTGATCCCAGTGTCTCATAGACTCATTGATCCCAGTGTCTCATAGACTCATTGATCCCAGTGTCTCATAGACTCATTGATCCCAGTGTCTCATAGACTCGTTGATCCCAGTGTGGGGAGGGGTATTAACACTATACAAGGGGATTATGCACAATATAGTCTTCTGCTGAAGACTCTGGATTCAGAAGCTAGGCGCTGAGTCCTCGGTGCTTTCTTCGTGGCCACACAACGAATTCTCCAAAGAAGTTGAGCCTACCCTGGCCACAGGTCAGCCAAAACACAGGTCCACTGGGGGCACCGCCGTGGAGGCCGTCAACCACACGTCCAGCTGATCTGCTGGCAGGTTCTGAACCAACCAAGCTGGTCAGGCCACTCCACGAACGATAAAAGGGGAACGCCCTAGACAGGAGCCTCGTGTGACACCACAAATCACTCTCCTGTCTTCCGTACCCCAGTGGATGATCGTCTCCAACAGTCGGTCCCGGGTAAATCCTTTTACTGCCACTCCACTGGCAGGCTAACACACCACAGTGTTCTTCCGGGGGGACGACTTCACAACAGCTGCAGCAAGGTTCAAGGTATGGAGACTGGCTGCCTCGGGTAGACTGACTCGACTCCCATCACAGTAGTCCCAGGTCGACTCTGTAAGCAGACACGTCATCAATAACAGGGACACTAAAACACCTCACTTACAGGCTCAGACACAAACGCCCGACATATCCACTCCATAGATGGCGTTGTAATCTGAGCACCACCTCACCAGAGGTCAGCGGTGGCGGTGTTGAGTCCTGAACGGGACTGGACACTGGCTCTCGTGGCCAGTACATGCCATCCTCACCAGGTGTCGTCGTCCAATTGGAGGGGGGTTTCGGGAGCTGACCCACAGATGGCGCGGTGGTCACTGCTCCGGGATCGGACGCTGGATCCGGGTTCGTAACAGTCTCATAGACTCATTGATCCCAGTGATACATAGACTCATAGATCCCAGTGTCTCATAGACTAATTTATCTCAGTGTCTCGTAGACTCATTGATCCCAGTGACACATACTCATTGATCCCAGTGTCACACAGACTTGTTGATCCCAGTGACACATATACTCTTTCATCTCAGTGTCTCATAGACTCATGGATCCCAGTGTCCTGTAGACTCATTTGTCTTAGTGACACATAGACTCATTGATCCCAGTGTCTACTAGACTCTTTGATCCCAGTGACACATTGACTCACTGATCCCAATGTCTCATTGATCTAAGTGACACATAGACTCATTGATCCCAGTGTCTCATAGACTCATTGATCCCAGTGTCTCATAGACTCATTGTGTCTCATAGACTCATTGATCCCAGTGACACGTAGACTCATTGATCCCAGTGTCTCACAGACTCATTGATCCCAGTGTCTCATAGACTCATTGATCCCAGTGTCTCATAGACTCATTGATCCCAGTGACACATAGACTCATTGATCCCAGTTACACATAGACTCATTGATCCCAGTGTCTCATAGTCTCATTGATCCCAGTCTCATAGACTCATTGATCCCAGTGTCTCATAGACTCATTGATCCCAGTGACACATAGACTCATTGATCCCAGTGACACATAGACTCATTGATCCCAGTGTCTCATAGACTCATTGATCCCAGTGTCTCATAGACTCATTGATCCCAGTGTCTCATAGACTCATTGATCCCAGTGTCTCATAGACTCATTGATCCCAGTGTCTCATAGACTCATTGATCCCAGTGTCTCATAGACTCATTGATCCCAGTGACACATAGATCCCACTCATTGATCCCAGTGTCTCATAGACTCATTGATCCCAGTGTCTCATAGACTCATTGATGTCCAGTGACACATAGACTCATTGATCCCAGTGTCACATAGACTCATTGATCCCAGTGTCTCATAGACTCATTGATCCCAGTGTCTCATAGTCTCATTGATCCCAGTGTCACATAGACTCATTGATCCCAGTGTCTCATAGACTCATTGATCCCAGTGTCTCATAGACTCATTGATCCCAGTGTCTCATAGACTCATTGATCCCAGTGTCTCATAGACTCATTGATCCCAGTGTCTCATAGACTCATTGATCCCAGTGTCTCATAGACTCATTGATCCCAGTGTCTCATAGACTCATTGATCCCAGTGTCTCATAGACTCATGATCCCAGTGACTCATTGATCCCAGTGACTCATAGACTCATTGATCCCAGTGTCTCATAGACTCATTGATCCCAGTGACACATAGACTCATGATCCCCAGTCTACTCATAGACTCATTGATCCCAGTGTCTCATAGACTCATTGATCCCAGTGACACATCGACTCATTGATCCCAGTGTCTCATAGACTCATTGATCCCAGTGACACATAGACTCATTGATCCCAGTGACTCATAGACTCATTGATCCCAGTGTCTCATAGACTCATTGATCCCAGTGACACACTCAGACTCATTGATCCCAGTGTGACTCATTGATCCCAGTGACACATAGACTCATTGATCCCAGTGTCTCATAGATCCCTCATTGATCCCAGTGTCTCATAGACTCATTGATCCCAGTGTCTCATAGACTCATTGATCCCAGTGTCACATAGACTCATTGATCCCAGTGTCTCATAGACTCATTGATCCCAGTGGTCTCATAGACTCATTGATCCAGTGTCTCATAGTCTCATTGTCCCAGTGTCTCATAGACTCATTGATCCCAGTGTCTCATAGACTCATTGATCCCAGTGTCTCATAGACTCATTGATCCCAGTGTCCTCATAGACTCATTGATCCCAGTGACACATAGACTCATTGATCCCAGTGTCTCATAGACTCATTGATCCCAGTGTCACATAGACTCATTGATCCCAGTGTCACATAGACTCATTGATCCCAGCTACACATAGACTCATTGATCCCAGTGTGTCTCATTGATCCCAGTGTCTCATAGACTCATTGATCCCAGTGTCTCATAGACTCAGATCCCAGTGTCTCATAGACTCATTGATCCCAGTGTCTCATAGTCTCATTGATCCCAGTGACACATAGACTCATTGATCCCAGTGTCTCATAGACTCATTGATCCCAGTGTCTCATAGTCTCATTGATCCCAGTGTCTCATAGACTGATCCCAGTGTCTCATAGACTCATTGATCCCAGTGTCTCATAGACTCATTGATCCCAGTGTCTCATAGACTCATTGATCCCAGTGTCTCATAGATTTATAGATCCCAGTGTCTCATAGACTCATTGATCCCAGTGTCTCATAGACTCATTGACCCAGTGTCTCATAGACTCATTGATCCCAGTGTCTCATACTCATTGATCCCAGTGTCTCATAGACTCATTGATCCCAGTGTCTCATAGACTCATTGATCCCAGTGTCTCATAGACTCATTGATCCCAGTGTCTCATAGACTCATTGATCCCAGTGACACATAGACTCATTGATCCCAGTGTCTCATAGACTCATTGATCCCAGTGTCTCATAGACTCATTGATCCCAGTGTCTCATAGACTCATTGATCCCAGTGTCTCATAGACTCATTGATCCCAGTGTCTCATAGACTCAGATCCCAGTGTCTCATAGACTCATTGATCCCAGTGTCTCATAGTCTCATTGATCCCAGTGTCTCATAGACTCATTGATCCCAGTGTCTCATAGACTCATTGATCCCAGTGTCTCATAGACTCATTGATCCCAGTGTCTCATAGACTCATTGATCCCAGTGTCTCATAGACTCAGATCCCAGTGACACATAAACTCGTTGATAATAAAATCCTGAAGACTCGCTGATACCAAAATCTCATAGACTCACTAATGCCAAAGACTCGCCAACTCTCTGATACCAATAATCTGTACTCGCACTGACACCAATATTTCACCTTTATCAAGAAAACTAAAAAGCACATGTTACGTATTCTGCAATGATCAATACATGTTCTCCTTTTACAATTTTTTGGGCGGAAAACCAGCTAGATTGCAATTCTCTTGTACTGCTCAGCCTAGAGCAATAGGAAGAAAATAATTTGTATGCGATATTGCATTTAAATGTTCCAATACTAGAAGCAGATTTTGATATAAAAAAATTGGTCTATTGAAATGGTGTTCGCAGAAAGCAAAACTAAAACCAAAGGAAAGAAGAGTTTTTGAAGCTCTTTGAACAGACTGATGAACCAAGACCACTGTTATTCATTTTAGTTCATCAGAGACACTCCAAAGCCGGTAACGAAAGTTCAACGATTTGTACAGCTTTTTGGACCCCATGTTGTTCTTGCCAGTGGGCTCCACTGATTACTCTCAGGTGGTGAGCTCTCTTCTCAGAGTCCATGTGTGCTACATATCCTTCCCAGTTTGGTACCATTTTTTGGATAATTACTTACTTGCTCTGCATGTCCAAGTTCATCTGTCTCTTCCTTTTCCTGCCAGTGCACACACACACACACACACACACACACACACACACACACACACACACACACACACACACACACACACACGCACAGTGTCATACTACATACTACACACAGTGTAGTAGGCAGCCGCCGGTGAGACATACGTGTTAGTAAGATCCGCGGAGATTCGGCAAATACTTGGGACATTGAAGGAGTATAGAAGCTAGATCATATTATTTGGCCTCTCGCAGTGTGTAGCAAACAGGGTGCAACATAGCATTGGCATATCGCAAGCGATAGAGCGAAGAAACCAAAGTGGAGCAAAGTGGTTATTCTAGAAATGAAGTGTCATATGCAGTATGTGGGGATACAAAAAACGTGGAGCGACAAGACCTGACGGCCAGCGTGGGAGAGAGCCAGGGCCGTGGAACTGCCTGGTTGAAGCATTGTTGAGAGTGGTAAACCTGGTAAGTGCCCCTCTCTAAAGTCTTCAACAAGTCTGCAAGGGGAACCCATAACCATCATCCCAGTAGTCACCATAGGGGAGGGCAACTTTACCCCCCCCCAATAATAGAATCACAAACTTGATAGATTGACCTGCCCCCCAAGCAGTAACTCACTGTGAGCTCCAAGTTGGGACCTGAATTCCCACTGTGTCACCTGTCCCACATTCCCAACATGTCCCCCCTCCTGCCTTTTCCCCCCCTGTCCCCCCCACCCCCTTCATCCCATACCCTCCCTCTCCTTCCTTCACGTCACCACTATCCACCATAGTCCCCCCAATCTCCTGACCCCATACCCAACCTGTCCCTCCTCCTCCTTGAACTTTGGTTTCTTCGCAAGAGCAAGAACAACAAGGGGGTCCAAAAAACTGTACAAATGCGTCTCCCTCCTGACCCCCCTCCCTCTCTCCTCCCTCTCTCAACCTCTCTCTCTCTCTCTCTCTCTCTCTCTCTCTCTCTCTCTCTCTCTCTCTCTCTCTCTCTCTCTCTCTCTCTCTCTCTCTCTCTCTCTCTCTCTCTCTCTCTCTCTCTCTGTCTCTATCTCTCTTGGTCTCTCTCTCTCTCTCTCTCGCTCTCTCTCTGCTCGGTCTCTTATGTTCTTTCTCTTCTGTTCTCTCTCTCTCTCTCTCACTCTGTGCTACAGGGACACAGAGAATAGCCAAAGTGAACAAACGAAGGAAATGTTAGCCGATGTTTTGGAGGAATTCAGGAGGGAGATGCATGAAATGAGGATTACTATTAACAACCTGCATAGTGAGCTGACATCAGCAAGGGAGGAGATCAAATCCCTCACAGAGAAAATAAAGAGGCTGAGCATCAGATTATCATCCATAGGGAAGGTGGATATGTTGCATTGGAAGGAAATGCCTCTGTACCTAAAGCATTTGCAGAAATACTGAGAAAGAGCTCAGAAGAATGGACAGTGAGAGAGGTAGCCATTCATGCAGCTACCTCACAGGAAGCAGCAAGGTCACTCAGCTGCTAGAAGAAAAAGATCAGTGGTAGTTTTAGGCATCAAAGAACAGAAAGGATCCAATAGGCAGGAATAGAATAGCAAGGACAGAGAGGCAGTACATGGGATACTGAAAGGGTTACAGAAAGGGGCTGAACAAAACATTGAGAAGGTTTTCAGGTTGGGCTGGTACAACAAGGAGAGAAACCCTCTGGTAAAGGTGGTGTTTTAAACGAGACCACAAAGGAGGTTATTCTAGAAAGTAAGAGTCATCTGCAGTATGTGAGGAATACAAAAAAGTATTCCTGCAGAGGGACAGGACGAAGGAGGATAGAGCCAGGCAGCAGAGGCAAGGTTGAAGCGTAGTGAGAGAGAGAGTAAACCAGGAAATCGCAGCCCCCAACACAACAGTCCCAGAGACGGAGGGGAACCCACAACCAGCATCCCAGCAACACCAGAGGGAGGGCAACTCCACCACCCCCCTCTGCATAGAAACCCTCCCTTCCCTTCACCTTACCTGCCCCCACTCAAATGCTCACCCAACCCTCCCTCCCCCCACCCTATTCCCACTCTGTCACCTCTCCCACATTCCCACCATGGCCTCCCCCCCCACCCCCTTCATCTCATACAGCATGGCCCCCCAATTCCCCATACCCCTACCTGCCCCCCCTTCCCTGAACCCCCACCCCCACACCAAAACTCTGAGAGCAAACCACCTCACAAATCTTCACAAGGAACAGCTTTCCCCACCGACAAGAAGGAGACAAGAAAATGAACAGAAGAAAGTGAGCTTCAAGGCACTGTACACTAACATAGATGAGATTACAAATAAAACAAGTTAACTCAGAGAATGGGGACTTGAAGAAAACCCAGATATAATAACACTCTCAGAAAAAAAACTAACGAAAACCATAACAAATGCAGTATTTCCACAGGACTACTATGTAGTGAGGAAAGAGTGAGATGGGAGAGGAGGAGGTGGTGGAGCTTTGCTGATAAGAAAAGGTTGGAGTTTTGAAGAAATGGTTAATCAGAGCTGTGAAGGTTTCAGTGACTACATATCAGGCACCATAACAACTGGAGGACAGGAAATTATAGTAATAGTCGTATATAACCCCCCCCCCCCCAACCAAACGACAGAAGACCCAGACAGGAATATGATAGAAACAATATGGCCATCATTAATATAATAGAGAGAGCAGCTTCTGTAGCTAGCAGGAATGGATCCAGACTACTAATCACAGTAGACTTCAACCACGGGATGATAGACTGGGAGAACAAAGACCAACATGGAGGACCAGACACATGGAGAGCTAAGCTGCTGGACGTTGCAACAAGAAACTTTCTAAGTCAACACGTCAAGAGACCGACAAGGATGGGAAACTATGAGGAGATGAATAAATTACTAAGGGATATGCCATGGGACACAGAACTCAGAACTAAGTCCGTATAAGACATGACGGACTATGTCACCCAAAAGTGTCAGGAGGCGGTAAACAGGTTTATCCCGGCCCGACAGGAAAAATCGAGAAGCAATAGAAGAATCCGTGGCTTAATAGGGAATGTATGAAAGCAAAGGAGCTGAACAAAAAGGCGTGGAGGAACTTCCATAATAAAAGAACACCAGAAAGTAGAGAGAGATACCAGAGAACCAGGAACGAGCATGTTAGTGTGCGAAGAGCAGCTGAGAAAAGGTATGAAAATGTTATTGCTAATAAAGCTAAGACCGAACCAAAGCTACTACATAGTCACATCAGGAGGAAAAAAACAGTGAAGGAACTGGTGATGAAACTTAGAACGGGTGAGGACAGGTACACAGAGAATGACAAAGAGGTGTGTGAAGAATTAAACAAAAGGTTCCAGGAGGTCTTTACAATAGAACAAGGAGAGGTCACGGCGGTAGGAGAGGTGGCAGCAAACCAGGCGACCTTGGAAGGATTCGAAATTACAAGAGATGAAGTCAAGTGGCACTTATTGGAGCTGGACTAGAGAAAGGCTGTTAAGCCAGACGGAATCTCACCATGGGTATTAAAAGAGTGTGTAGGAGCACTTTGTTTGCCACTCTCCATAGTGTACAGTAGGTCAATGGAAATGGGAGACCTACCAGAAATATGGAAGATGGCTAATGTACTCCCAATATACAAAAAGGGTGACAGACACGAGGCACTGAACTACAGGCCAGTGTCCTTAACTTGTATACCATGCAAGGTGATAGAGAAGATCGTGAGAAAAAACCTAGTAACATATCTGGACACAAGGGACATTGTGACAACCCATCAACATGGGTTCAGGGAGAGTAAATCTTGCCTTAAAGGCTTAATTGATTTCTACGATCAGGTGACAAAGATTAAGCAAGGAAGAGAAGATTGGGCAGACTGCATTTTTTGTACTGTCGGAAAGCCTTTAACACTTTACCCATAAAAGGCTCATTCATATGCTGGAGAAACAGGCAGGAGTAACTAGTAGGGCGCTCCAGTGGATAAGGAAGTACCTAGGCAATAGGAAGCAGAGAGTTACAGTGAGGGATGAGACCTCAGATTGGCGTGAAGTTACCAGTGGAGTCCCACAGGGCTCTCTACTCGGACCTATCCTGTTTCTGATATACGTAAATGATCTCCCAGAGGGTATAGACTCATTTCTCTCAATGTTTGCTGACGACGCCAAAATTACGAGAAGGATTAAGACAGAGGAGGACAGCATGAGTCTTCAAGAAGACCTGGACAAGCTGCAGGAATGGTCGAACAAATGGTCGTTAGAGTTTATCCCAAGCAAATGTAATGTAATGAAGATACGTGTAGGGAGCAGAAGACCAGATACAAAGTATTATTTGGGAGATGAAATACTTCAAGGGTCAGAGAGAGAGAAAGACCTGGGTTGACATCACGCGGACCTGTCCCCTGAAGCTCATTTCAAGAGGATAACATTAGCGGCATATGCCAGGTTGGCTAACATAAGAACGGCCATTAGAAACTTGTGTAAGGAATCTTTCAGAACATCATATACCACATATGTCAGACCAATCCTGGAGTATGCGGCTCGATCATGGAGTCCATATCTAGTCTAGCATAAGACTAAACTGGAAGAGGTTCAAAGGTTTGCCACCAGACTAGTACCTGAACTGAGGGGTATGAGCTATGAGGAGTGACTACGGGAATTAAACCTCACGTCACTGGGAGACAGAAGAGTTAGAGGGGACATGATCACCTCATACAAGATTCTCAGAGGAATTGATAGGGTAGATAAAGACAGACTTTTTAACAAAAGGGGCACACGCACTATAGGACACAGGTGGAAATTGAGTACCCAAATGAGCCATATAGACGTTAGAAAGAATTTTTTCAGTGTCAGAGTAGTAGACAAATCAAATGCATTAGGAAGTGATGTGGTGGAGGTTGATTCCATACACTGCTTCAAGTGTAGATATGATAGAGCCCAGTAGGCTCATGAACCTGTATATTAGTTGATTGACAATTGAGAGGCGGGACCAAAGAGCCAGACCTCAACCCCCACAAGCACAACTAGGTAAGTACAACTTGGTAAGTACACACAGACAGACACACACACACACACACATACACAGAATTCTATGACCAAGCAACACAAATTAGGCAGGAAAGAAAAGGGTGGGCAGACTGCATTTGCTTGGACTGTCAGAAAGCCTTTGACACAGTATCTCACAAAAGGCTGTTACAAAAGTTGGAGCAGCAGGCAGAAGTAAAAGGTAAGGTGCTCCAGTGGATAAGGGAGTATCTAAGCAATAGGAAACAACGAGTAATGGTGTTGGGGAAGGCATCTGAGTGGCGATATATCACCAGCGGGGTTCCACAGGGCTTTATACTCGGACCCATCCTGTTTCTACTATATGTAAACGACCTTCCAGAGGGTATAGACTAATTCCTCTCGATGTTTGCTGATGATGCAAAAATTATGAGAAGAATAAAAACAAATGAAGATAGACAGAGACTAAAAGACGACCTAAACAAACTGGAGGAATGGTCAAGAAAATTGCTGCTAGAGTTCAACTCAGGAAAGTGTGAAATCCTGCAAGAGTCAAATAGAGAAAGATCTGGGGGTCGATATCACACCTCTCCTCTCCTCAGAGGCCCACATCAAAAGGATATCATCAGTGGCATTTGCTAGACTGGCCAATATAAGAACTGCCTATAGAAACTTCTGTAAGGAATCGTTCAGGACCCTGTATACCACTTATGTAAGACCAATCCTGGAGTATGCAGTTCCAGCCTGGAGTCCATACCTAGTTAAACACAAGACGAAATTAGAGAAGATTCAGAAGTATGCCACCAGACGGGTCTCGGAAATGAGAGGAATGAGTTATGAGGAAAGGCTAAGGAAGCTGAACCTCACAACCCTGGAAAACAGAAGAGTAAGGGGAGGTGGTGATATAAAATTTTGTAGGTGGTGATAACCACCTACAAAATTTTCAGGGGAATTGACAGGGTGGACAAAGACAAACTCTTTAATACGGGTGGAACACGAAAAAGGGGACCACAGTTGAGAGGCGGGACCAAAGAGCCAGAGCTCAACCCCAGCAAACACAACTAGGTGAGTATACCCACACAGTGATTGGGTGTGTGTTTGTGTATTTCCCACCAACCAAGTCCTGGGAGGGTAGTGGCTGAGTGGACAGCGCTCTAGACTGGTGGACTTAGGACCGGGGTTCGATCCCTCGGCACTGCCGGAAAAACAAATAGGCAGAGTTTCCTTCACCTGTTATGCCCCTGTTACCTAACAGTAAATACGTACCTGGGAGTTAGACAGCTGATACCGGCTGCTTCCTGGGTGGGTGGGTGTGTGGGGGGGGGGGGGCGTGGGGGAAATAGTTGTTGGTAACAGTTGATTAACAGGTGAGAGGTGGGCCGAAAGAGCAGAGCTCAATCCCCGCAAGAAACTCTAGGTGAATACACATACACACACACACACACACACACACACACACACACACACACACACACACACACACACACACACACACACACACACACACACACACACACACACACACACACACACACACACACACACTCACACACGCACCACAATACACACATCTAATGATAGTGCACAAGAAGACCGCCCGGTGCACTTGACTAGGGAACTCTCCCATTACACCCGCATGACAGGTACGCAGTGTCCTTGACAATTAGTATTCACTTTCTCCATGTTATTGAGGATACTGAAGAGTACTGTAATAAAATGCTGCAAGTCAATCAAAAGTGTAAAATGAATTTTGAAGGGTAAATTGTCAAACTTCCTTCTCAGCTGAAGAATATCAGATATAATAAATATATTTCATTACTTGTAACATCGCCTCAACCCGTAGACCCTAGGTGCAGTAGCCCGCAGCTCCACCAAATGAGGTCCAGCCTCCCCCCTCCCATTATAGGAAGGATCCCAGAGACATCTAATGACTGCAACTCCAGCTGCGCCCCCCCCCTCTGGCCATAATACGGGGAAGGATCCCAGAGACATCTGGATTCTACTGTCTAACTGCAACTTCCGGCCTTCCCTGGGGTGCCGGGTCAATCTCGGATCCCTGTCAATAACGCCCTCTCATGGAACCATTGAAACATCGCACAATCCTCAGCCAACGTCGTGGCCGGTTGTGGTCTCTAAAGTTCTAGAGGATGATTTTCCTCACAGGATTCTCGCTCTGTGCTAAATATAATCTATACCTTCCTCTCGAGCTAAAGACGTCTGCAGTATGACCCACGTCCTCGGCCTCGTCGCCTCTGGGATGCCCTAATCTTCCCTTCCGCCTGTTGTGTCTCTTCCTTCTCCGCCTCCGGTCTCCGTTCCTGGTGGTGGCTTTTTTCCCCGCGTTGTTGAACGTGCTGCCCCGATTTTGGGGCCGCCTGTCGATGGTTCTTCTGGGACACCGCTTGTTGGGGGGGTGACATCCGACGATCAGCAGCCTCTTTTTAAGCGACGTCGCTCGGCTCGGGGTGCGTCACCTCGCCGGTCGTGAGCAGAGGAGCGTGATCCTCTCAACTTCTCTGCTCCTGTTCCGGTTGGTGGGGGCTCTGGGGCCCCTCTACAGCGTCCTCGGGGGAAACCCATCCCTTTTGTCCTCTCGACCGGCGAGGTGCTCGACAGAGTGCGTCCTGTTCCCTGGTGCCCTTCTACCACATGCCTCAGCCTACTAACAAGGAAGTATATTAGGCGGTTATGGGTGTTTGGTGTTAAAATCTTGTCCTTGTGACATTGCTGTTCACATCCAGTGCCCGTTTCGGGGTTTTCTCATTGTGCCATATTTTATGTGTTTTCTTTCTTGATTTTTGTTGAGTATGTTTAGTTTGCGTCCGTGTTTCCATACTTTGTTATGTCATGCGTCCGTTTGTTGTATGTTAATATGTCTTGAATATATTCTTTCTATGAGGCAGTGCCTGCAACAGTATTGTAGTGCAGTTTATGTGTGTTCAGGGCTAGGCGCCACCAGACCACATGTAACCGTGTCAGCTTGAATATATTCTTTCTATGAGGCAGTGCCTGCAACAGTATTGTAGTGCAGTTTATGTGTGTTCAGGGCTGGGCGCCGCCCGTGTCAGCGCTTGTGTGCCAAGTTCACCATCAGCGGCGGGTTATCTTGAGATGATTTCGGGGCTTTTTAGTGTCCCCGCGGCCCGGTCCTCGACCAGGCCTCCACCCCCAGGAAGCAGCCCGTGACACCTGACTAACACCCAGGTACCTATTTTACTGCGAGGTAACAGGGGCATAGGGTGAAAGAAACTCTGCCCATTGTTTCTCGCCGGCGCCTGGGATCAAACCCAGGACCACAGGATCACAAGTCCAGCGTGCTGTCCGCTCGGCCGGAGTTGGGTGTGTCGGCACTGTGCGCCAGACCTGCAACTCTAGACTGGTGGCCTTATACCCTTCTTGTCCCTTGATTGCTCTCTCTTTATCATCATTTTACCCATATATTGTGCGTGTATTTCCATATGTGTATTTGCTTTTACGTGTATTTACTTATGTGTGTGTGTGTGTATTATTGTGTGAGTGTTTTCTTTGTATATTTTTGTTTGTGTGTATTTTTTTATTGTAGTTTTATTTCCGTCCGTATACTTTACTTTGTATGTGTTTTTCCCTGTAAATGTATTTCCTTTTACTGTACTCTCTTGTATATGTATATCTGCTAGTGTGTATTTTCTTGAATATGTTTGTCTTTTCGTATATTTACTGAATGATGTTGTTTTACTCCTATGTTTTACTCAAATGTTTTTCTCCAGTACTTAATTTTATCGTCATATTTTATTTATATCCAAAAATGTAGAAATAAATATATTTTTTTATAATCGCGCTTTTGATCTTTAATGTTAAAATGAATAACAGTGGTTTTATTTATTTGCTCATATACCTACTCTTGCGCTGGACTACGAGGTACAGTTCATGCATTTTGTAAAAAACATTTATGGGGACAATTTCTTAAACACGCTTCATAGAAGGTTATTTACACTGTCAAGGCCTAAGCTACTCTAGTTTTTTGAGATGGATTTTATGGTCTCAATAAACGTACTTGAACTTTGGGTGGATGTATAGTGAGCCCGCTAGAAGGACTCGAGTGGGCCGTCGGCAGTTTTCTACATTAACAGGCTCATATGATACTGGTATATAAATATATTCTCACATTCCTATCCTTCTAAACATTGATTCATTTGCATTCTGGAAGACATCTCTTCATTCAAGGCAGTCAGATGGACCAGGATTCTTATTCTCATATCAATGCATTTTCAAGGTGTAGAAATCGTAGGCGTTCCAGGATTTAATAACGTACTATGGATTATTAAAATCTTGAAATATATTTACGACCGGCAATTCATGATCTTCAGTTGTTCACGTCTTTCTTCCTCCCTACAGCCAGTTCTATGAATCACTTCATGAGACATTCCGGGAATTGAGATTCAGCAGCTCGAGGGTTAGTACTTATAAGAACGAAAGAAAGGAAAATATTTTTCCAAATAAAAATTCATATTTCCTTCTCTCATGTCGAATCTCCCGCTATCACTGAATTTATCGATGATTTCTGTGTTGCTTGTTAAGAGTTCTCTGGTGATGGTCTGGTTGTGAAAAGAGATTATATGTTCCTTGATGGAGCCCTGTTGTTTGTGCATTATTAATCGCCCAGAAACAGGCGTTGTTGTCTTGCCTATATACTGAGTTCTTTGGGGCTTACAGTCCCCAAGCGGGCACGTGATGACATAGACGATGTTGGTTTCCTTCAGGGTGTTCTCTTTGATGTCTTGGGAGTTTTTCATGAGTTGGTTGGCCGTTTTTTGGTTTTGTAGTAAATTGTCAATTGTATTTTCTGATTTTTGTCTGTAGGGATAACATTCCTATCAATAATGCCTTTCCGGACCCTTTCCTCCGTTTTATGAGCCGTCGAAAAGACGTTTCTGTAAAACAGTCTAATAGGAGGGGTACAAGTGTTGTGTTAGCTGACTCTTCAGAGATTGCATGGCATTTCACCTTTCTTTTTATGACGTCATCAACCAAACTATTAGAGAAGCCATTGTTGACTAGGACCTGCCTTACCCTACAGAGTTCTTCTTACCCTACAGACAAAAGGTCTTAGTCGACATGAGCTTGAAACCGGCCATATACTACAGGTATGTTGACGACATTTTTACACAGGTTCCTGATGTCAGACATCTGCAGGAGCTGAAGGAGGCATTTGAGCGGAATTCTGTCTTGCATTTCACTTACGAGATGGAGAAGGATGGGAAGCTGCCCTTTCTAGACGTAACAGTCATGAAAAGGAGCGGAGGTTTCCACACTGCAGTCTACACTAAGGAAACAAACATAGGAATGTGCCTCAATGCCAACAGTGACTGCCCAGACAGGTACAAGAGGAGTGTTGTTAACGCTTATGTCGACCGTGCTCTCAGCCACAGCTCAGGATGGAAGCAAGTCGATGAAGAACTCTGTAGGGTAAGGCAGGTCCTAGTCAACAACGGCTTCTCCAATGGTTTCGTTGAAGACATCATAAGAAGGAAGGTGAAACGCCATGCAACCTCTGAAGAGACAACTAACACAACACCTGTACCCCCTATTAGACTATTTTACAGGAACTTCTTTTCCACAGCTCATAAAACGGAGGAAAGGGTCCTGAAAGATATTGTTAATAGAAACGTTATCCCTACAGACAAAAATCAGAAGATACAATTGACGATTTACTATAAAACCAAAAAAACGGCCAACCTACTCATGAGAAACTCTCCAGACACAAAGCAGAACGCTTTAAAAGAGACCAATGTCGTCTATGCCTTCAAATGCCCACTTGGGGACTGTAAGCCTCAAAGAATTCAGTATATAGGCAAGACAACAACATCTCTTTCCAGGCGATTAACGATGCATAAGCAACAGGGCTCCATTAAGGAACATATAATCTCTTCCCACAACCATCACCAGAGAAGTCTTAACAAAAAACACAGAAATCATCGATAGATACAGCGATAGCAGGCGGCTTGATATCTGCGAGGCACTACACATCAAGAAGTCGACACCAGCAATCAACAGCCAATTAATGCACAACTATATTCTACCCACTTCAAGACTCCGCTCCAATATAGAAGCATCAAGAAATATGGGCCAATTAGCCCTTTGCAGTTACTTCCATTCTTCCCTTTAACATACCCAATATTATACCCATTGTTTCCTGTTCTGTCTTGTGTTGAAAGTTTGTTTTCACCTCATCCAAAACTGTTGAAACATATCACCTCACCCAAATGCAGGTATATAAAATAAAAGGTTAAGATAGGTTTAAATTATAGCATAGTAGAACTCTGTTTAGTGTTTGCAGGTTATAGTTGTGTGTGTGTAACTAAAGTCTTTGAAAATGTAATAAGTTATTACGAAACGTGTTCAAGTGTCGCGTCAGACTAGAAGTAAAAATAAATTTTGGAGAATTGATTTTTCATTACCATCGACAGTGAAAAGAAACATAAGAAATATTGAGAAAATTCGTGTTAGAATTATTAATCTTACTTTTTCGGTCTTATTTAATAATATATGTTTACAAGAAAGACTGCTACCAATATATATATATATATATATATATATATATATATATATATATATATATATATATATATATATATATATATATATATATATATATATATATGTCGTACCTAGTAGCCAGAACGCACTTCTCAGCCTACTATGCAAGGCCAGATTTGCCTAATAAGCCAAGTTTTCCCTGAATTAATAAATTTCTCTAATTTTTTTCTTATGAAATGATAAAGCTACCCATTTCATTATGTATGAGGTCATTTTTTTTTTATTGGAGTTAAAATTAACGTAGATATATGACCGAACCTAACCAACTCTACCTAACCTAACCTAACCTATCTTTATAGGTTAGGTTAGGTTAGGTAGGTTAGGTACCTAACCTAACCTAACCTATCTTTATAGGTTAGGTTAGGTTAGGTAGCCGAAAAAGTTAGGTTAGGTTAGGTTAGGTAGGTTAGGTAGTCGAAAAAACATTAATTCATGAAAACTAGGCTTATTAGGCAAATCGGGCCTTGCCTAGTAGGCTGAGAAGTGCGTTCTGGCTACTAGGTACGACATATATATATATATATATATATATATATATATATATATATATATATATATATATATATATATATGTTACAAGTATATAATATATATATATATATATAATTGGCGGCCATCGTGCCAGTGACAAATGACGGACTTGTGTTGCGGACCACTTTGTTGGCTCGTTACTGCCACTGACAACACTAATGATTCATTTGTTAAGTCTTCGTAAATGATGTGTTAACTTGGGAAGGTGTATGGAGACTTTGTGTGTGAGCATATTTTCTCTGGCGATTTTAATTTTATATTAATTTTAGTGATAAGTTTAATTATATGTAAGAATGTTATATGTATTTACATTTGTCTTTGTCCTTTTGACGCTTTTTTTTAAAACTAAGTCTAGGGTTCACAACGGCTGTCAAATGACGTACATAGTGAAACTGCAAGCAAGAGCTGTTATCCTACCTCAGCTCATCTGAAGCCTGTTCCTAGAAACTCAATTCTTTCATTTCTCTCTCTCTCTCTCTCTCTCTCTCTCTCTCTCTCTCTCTCTCTCTCTCTCTCTCTCTCTCTCTCTCTCTCTCTCTCTCTCTCTCTCTCTCTCTCTCTCTCTCTCTCTCTCTCTCTCTCTCTCTCTCTCTCTCTCTTCCCCCCCCCCTGCCCAACGTGCTAACCGCCCTCCCTCCTCCTGGTTACAGACGACGGTGGCGGGTAACGTGAGTGTGAGCACTGTGAAGCTCACCCCTGAGCCTGGGGACCACGGAGCGCCCCTCGTGTGCAAGGCCTTCAGTCCTAACCTGCCCGGCACTGTGCTCCACCACCAGCTCACCCTCGCTGTCCACTGTGAGTCCTCACGCTCTCTTGTAGGGGTGGTGTGGTGGTGGTGTGGTGGTGGTGTGGCTGTGGTGTGGTTCTGGTAT
>NW_025564846.1:0-17657 GCF_020424385.1 Procambarus clarkii
TTACTTTACACTTAAATGAATTAAACTCTAGTAGCCATTTGTTGGACCATTCTTTCAGCTTGTTCAGGTCATCCTGTACTCTCTTGCTGTCTTCCCGTCACTCCTCGTAATTATTGCATCCTCGACAAACAATGAGAGGAAAGAGTTTATTGCCTCTGGAAGATAATGTATCATATTTGAGAAACAGGAAAGGTTCGGGAACTGAGCCCTGTGGAACACCGCAAGTGACATATTGAGAGACCTCACTCATCACAGTAGTTCGCCGTCTTCTGTTGATTAGTATCTCCAATATCCCCTGCAGAGTCTTCCATGTCGGTCCTGCCTGCATCTCCAACTAATGCACTAGTCACTTATGGGGCACTGTGTTAAAGGCTCTCTGGCAATCCAAAAATATGCAGTTTCTCCTCGCTTCCCTTTCTTGTCAAATTTTTGTCGCCTGGTTATGGAATTCTATTAAACCTGTGAGGCAAGATATAATATCCCTGAACCCGTGCTGGTGTTACAGGGAGAGGGAGAGAGGGAGAGAGGGAGAGAGAGAGAGAGAGAGAGAGAGAGAGAGAGAGAGAGAGAGAGAGAGAGAGAGAGAGAGAGAGAGAGAGAGATATAGAGATAGAGAGAGAGATAGAGAGAGAGAGAGATAGAGAGAAAGAGAGAGAGAAAGAGAGAGAGAAAGAGAGAGAGAAAGAGAGAGAGAAAGAGAGAGAGAAAGAGAGAGAGAAAGAGAGAGAGAAAGAGTGAGAGTGAAAGAGTGTGAGTGTGAGAGTGTGAGTGTGAGAGTGTGAGTGTGAGAGTGTGAGTGTGAGAGTGTGAGAGTGTGAGTGTGAGAGTGTGAGAGTGTGAGAGTGTGAGTGTGAGTGTGAGAGTGTGAGTGTGTGAGTGTGAGTGTGAGAGTGTGAGAGTGTGAGAGTGTGAGTGTGAGAGTGTGAGAGTGTGAGAGTGTGAGTGTGAGAGTGTGAGTGTGAGAGTGTGAGTGTGTGTGGAGCATATATAGGCAGCAGCATCCCGGTGTTTATTGCATGGGAGGATTCAAAGTCCTAACTACAATCGTTTCGAATCAAACTGAACCACCGCAATCAAAAACACAAAGCGTTTTGCAGCGGATGCTATCATCATAAACCTCGCCCCCCCCTCACCCTCCCGCACACCCTCACACCCTGTTTACTGTGCCCCCCCTCACACCCCGCCCCTTACACACTCTCAACCATGCCCAGCCCCTTGCACTCTGCCAACCCTGCCTACCCTCACGCCTCACCCACTTACACTTGTCTACCATACTCATCCTCACACTCCACCCACGTTTACCCCGTCTACCATGCTCATCCTCACACTCCACCCACGTATACCCCGTCTACCATGCTCATCCTCACACTCCACCCACGTATACCCCGTCTACCATGCCCATCCTCACACCCTACCCACGTATACCCCGTCTACCATGCCCATCCTCACACTCCACCCACGTATACCCCGTCTACCATGCCCATTCTCACACCCTACCCACGTATACCCCGTCTACCATGCCCATTCTCACACCCTACCCACGTATACCCCGTCTACCGTGCCATTCTCACACCCTACCCACGTATACCCCGTCTACCATGCCCATCCTCACTCTCCACCCACGTATACCCCTACTGCCATGCCCATCCTCACACCCCTACCCACGTATCCCCTACTACCATGCCCATCCTCACACCCTACCCACGTATCCCCCTACTACCATGCCCATCCTCACACCCTACCCACGTATCCCCCTACTACCATGCCCATCCTCACACCCTACCCACGTATCCCCCTACTACCATGCCCATCCTCACACCCTACCCACGTATACCCCTACTACCATGCCCATCCTCACACCCTACCCACGTATACCCCTACTACCATGCCCATCCTCACACCCTACCCACGTATACCGCTACTACCATGCCCATCCTCACACCCTACCCACGTATCCCCCTACTACCATGCCCATCCTCACACCCTACCCACGTATCCCCCTACTACCATGCCCATCCTCACACCCTACCCACGTATACCCGTCTACCATGCCCATCCTCACACCCTACCCACGTATCCCCCTACTACCATGCCCATAATAACACCCCCTATCCACGTATACCCCTACTACCATGCCCATCCTCACACCCTACCCACGTATCCCCCTACTACCATGCCCATCCTCACACCCTACCCACGTATACCCCGTCTACCATGCCCATCCTCACACCCTACCCATGTATCCCTCTACTACCATGCCCATCCTCACACCCTACCCACGTATCCCCCGTCTACCATGCCCACCCGTCGCCCCACCTCTGCAATCATCAGAATCTCCATCGTGGCCAGGCTGTCAACGCCCACATCTTCAACTCTCCACTAAATACCCTATATATAATACACATAAACTGCTCTGTTCTTGTTCCCATCCTTCGAGTCCTTACTATTTTGATTGTGAAGTCCTAGCTTGACTATCCCTAGAACAAGTCCATCCCTACCTCTTTAACAGCTTCCCATCCTGAATAACATGAGAAAACTTGCTAGGGAGCTGAAATTATCAATAATACGAAAGGTTCAAACGTAAATTTGCGTCTGTAGTTAACTTGCGTCTACAATTAAAATGTCATCTCAGTGTCACATGACTAAGTGGGTGATACACCAGAGTGCTACACCATGTTGTCTGGTGAAGGTATAGTTAAACCTGGCAGGCCGGCACCGTAGACTATTGCGAGAGCAACCTTCGAATACACAAGATCTCACGAGCACTGTGTCTACACCGACGGCTCAGTCCAGTCTTCTACTGGACGGACTGCAGCGGCATGTAGGTTTTATAGAAATAATATCTGCACAAAGTCTGTCAGTGTCAGGTTAAACAACTGGCTGACCTCCACACAAGCAGAACTAGCAGCATTACATTTAGCAACCAGCACATTAACAAATATTGGAGGAGGAATAATATTCTGCGATTCAAAGTCTGCTCTTCAAGCAATCGAAAACTTCTCTTGGAAGATCGACAGCAAGAACCTCATACTCCCAATTATAAATGACCTAATTGATGCACAGAGTAAAGGGTCTCGAATCTCCTTTGTATGGATACCTTCACACATAAATATAACCCATCATAATGAGACAGACATTGCAGCCAAATTAGCGTGTAACAAGTTTGAAGTTGAATTAGATCTAGGTATCCCCATCTCTGCTGTCAAAACTGTATTGGTCCAAACATTCAGATCTGATAGGAAAGAACTTACTGACTCCCAACGACCTGAAAGTACTAGTATAAAAAGCTATGATTTGTTCAGATCTGAAACCTACATCTATGGACATCACAAAACGTCCACTAGACTGTGCGACACAGTGGTTGCAAGGATCAGGTTGGGTTACCGTTACCTGTGGCAGGTGGCTGCAGGTGACGGGTCTCCCAATCCTGAGCACTCCAGTTGCAAACTCTGTGAGCAGGAACTACGGCATGATCTCCCGCACTACATCACTGAATGCCCAGTTATTAGACCTTTCAGACCAGTTGGCATGAGGTACCTGGAGCTTTGCAATACTTTAATCACTCTCGTATTCTTGAAGATATCCTCACAGTATACCCAAAATTTGCCAGTGCAGGCTATTAAACACATGGCCCTGTATGACTAGCCATCCTGCGAGATGGGGACTTGTATTACCACTGCTACCTTATTCAATCTTGTGTTGTTGATATCCTCAAAATGCATCCGGAGTCTGCCAGTGCAGACCGCCTATCACATGTCTCTGTATGACTAACCATCCTGTGTGATGGGGATTTTATAGCATCACCTAGTTAGCTTTTTTTTGACACACTGTACTCCACTTCATATAGTCTAGGGTAGCTGCACTAATGCAGATGTACCTCATAACTTAATAAAAAAAAAAAAAAAAAATACACAGTGTAAAATCTCTTGAGTAAGGTTCCCACCTCACTATCCACTTACCATGATGACACTGACATGCCAGCCAAATTAGCATGCAACAAGGCTGAAATTGAATTGTATCTTACTGTGTAGACCTTTGTATCACCAGCTCTACTGTTGAGCCTGTATTGCTCCAAATATACAAGTCTGATTAGAGACTCAAAGGCCTGGAAGCACCAGTATAAAGTTATGATGTGTTTAGTTCTGATATATGTATATGTAGTAGTAATCTTCAGTAGAGGTTTAGCTGTAACAGGTGACGAGTTGCCCCACTCCTGAGTACTCCAGGTGTACACTGTAAACAGGAACTGTGTTATCATCTCTCATGTATTACATTACTGAGTGTTCTTCACGCCTCCCGGTATGAGGTGTATGGACCTCTCCAATTACGGTATCCGCTCTCGTCGTCTTCGTCATATTATTATACTAGGCAGATTATCACTGATCACCTCTGACGCAGGCCTCCGACGCAGGCCTCCGACGCAGGCCTCCGACGCAGGCCTCCTGACAGATTGTCAATATGGACAGAAAAAGATAAGCAGCAGAGGGGACATGATCACAACATACATTGAACGCGGAAGTCGTGGCTGTCACCACACACAACTTCAATACTAAAACAATTCACAATACGAACGTCAACGGATTAAAGACGCATCAGATATAAATAGTTAGAAGGCGAGGCATGAAGACCTACTCCACATTGTTCTTAGCCAGGCTAGGCAAGCGCTAATAGGTATAAGCACCTGCTCCATGACCACAACCACCACCAATAATATCACCACAACCGCTACCACCACTACCACCACCACCACCAATAATATCACCACAACTGCTACCACCACTACCACCACCACCACCAATAATATCACCACAACCGCTACCACCACTACCACCACCACCACCAATAATATCACCACAACCGCTACCACCACTACCACTAATAATATCACCACAACCGCTACCACCACTACCACTAATAATATCACCACAACCGCTACCACCACTACCACTAATAATATCACCACAACCGCTACCACCACTACCACCAATAATATCACCACAACCGCTACCGCTACCACCACCACCATTACCACCACCACCACCACAGCAACAGCGCGACCTCTCGGCGCCGACACCAACTTCCGGCTAATTAGTTGTGTGGTTGTTAGCGTTGGCAACAAGTGGCCAACCCACACCTGTTTTGCTCTCATTAGCGGCCTCCCGTCTAGGGCTAGTGGGGGGGAGGAGAGGGGAAAAGGGGAGGGGAATGGGGAAGGAGGAGAGGGGATATATTACGACTATACAGCACTGGGAAGGGGTCAGGATAACGATTTGGGATGGGACGAGGGGAAGGAATGGTGCCCAACCACTTTGACGGTCGCGGATTGAACGCCGACCTGCATGAAGCGAGACCGTCGCTCTACCGTCCAGTCCAGCGAGAGAGACAGGGTGGCCAGGCTACAAGAGACAGGGTGGCCAGGCTACAAGAGACAGGGTGGCCAGCCTACAAGAGACAGGGTGGCCAACCTACAAGAGACAGGGTGGCCAACCTACAAGAGACAGGGTGGCCAACCTACAAAAGACAGGGTGCCCAACCTACAAAAGACAGTGTGGCCAACCTACAAGAGACAGGGTGGCCAACCTACAAGAGACAGGGTGGCCAACCTACAAGAGACAGGGTGGCCAACCTACAAGAGACAGGGTGGCCAACCTACAAGAGACAGGGTGGCCATATGCACAATGCTAGAAGCGTTGTCGGGGAAGAGTTAGCAGGCAGTGAGGCAGGACCCTGGGTGTAGGAGGCATTGAGGCAGGACCCTGGGTGTAGGAGGCATTGAGGCAGGACCCTGGGTGTAGGAGGCACTGAGGCAGGACCGTGGGTGTAGCAGACAGTGAGGCAGGGAAGAGCGTGTGAGTGTCCGAGGCAGGAGACAAGTGGCGAGGCTGGTAAAGATGTGAGAGCATGTGTCAGGGACTGAGCACACACACCCGCAGGGTAAACACCAGAGATCTCCCGCTCCCGCTCAAGTGCCACTTTAGCGGCAATCACTCGGGTGTGCAGCTGCAGGTGACGGCCGGAGCTGCTTCCCAAATATTGACGCTCCTCTGTTAAGTGTAATAAGTGTTTTGCTGCATAATGTCCCAGTATTCTGCCCCACTCTCCCCATAAATTAATGAAATAAATAAATATTTATATATTATATATATATATATATATATATATATATATATATATATATATATATATATATATATATATATATATATATATATATATATATATATGAGGGTGAGTGCGAGGAGCAGCGTGGGCGCGGGGCCTCCTCTGACACGGGGGCCGCCAATGTTATAATTAAACACATGAGAAGAGAGGAGTGTAGAATCATTTCACCTCCGGCAGAGGGAGGCGGAGACGGCCGCGCACCATTACCGGATCGACAAGTGTAGAGGAGCGTAACCCAGCACACCGCCGGGGGAGGTTTTGGCCGCTGCGTCAGCCGTCCAGAGGGGCGAGGCGGCCACCAACCCCGACGCCCAACACCAGTACAATGGCCGGTAATGAAGGAGACGCAGGTAGAAATTTCTGCGGTTGTGTCCGGCGACATTTGGCTGGTGACCGCTTGTGATGACTTACTATACCGCCGCCGCCGTATTGATCACCTCCACCGACGACTATATTGACGCCCTAGATATGTCCCTCCCTCCCCCACCTCCAGCCCCAGACTTTCCCTCCCTCCAGCCCCAGACTTTCCCTCCCTCCAGCCCCAGTCTTTCCCTCCCTCCAGCCCCAGTCTTTCCCTCCCTCCAGCCCCAGACTTTCCCTCCCTCCAGCCCCAGACTTTCCCTCCAGCCCCAGACTTTCCCTCCCTCCAGCCCCAGTCTTTCCCTCCCTCCAGCCCCAGACTTTCCCTCCCTCCAGCCCCAGACTTTCCCTCCCTCCAGCCCCAGACTTTCCCTCCCTCCAGCCCCAGACTTTCCCTCCCTCCAGCCCCAGTCTTTCCCTCCCTCCAGCCCCAGTCTTTCCCTCCCTCCAGCCCCAGACTTTCCCTCCCTCCAGCCCCAGTCTTTCCCTCCCTCCAGCCCAGACTTTCCCTCCCTCCAGCCCCAGTCTTTCCCTCCCTCCAGCCCCAGACTTTCCCTCCCTCCAGCCCCAGTCTTTCCCTCCCTCCAGCCCCAGTCTTTCCCTCCCTCCAGCCCCAGTCTTTCCCTCCCTCCAGCCCCAGACTTCCCTCCCTCCAGCCCCAGTCTTTCCCTCCCTCCAGCCCCAGTCTTTCCCTCCCTCCAGCCCCAGACTTTCCCTCTCTCCAACCCCAGACTTTCCCTCCCTCCAGCCCCAGACTCCCCCCCCCCCCCTGCAGAGTCATCGCAAGAAACAAACTCAGACACGCAGGAAAACTCCGACTTATTCAGAGCTCACACCACACTGACTTGTAATTTATTATTTCACTCTTTCGCCCCCCCACTCCCCCGACCCCCTCCCTCACTGTTCCTGGCGTCCCCCCCCTCAACCCCCCGCCCCTCAATCTTCAACAGGAGGTGAGACTATCCATCACAGGAGGTGAGACTATCCATCACAGGAGGTGAGACTATCCATCACAGGAGGTGAGACTATCCATCACAGGAGGTGAGACTGTCCATCACAGGAGGTGAGACTGTCCATCACAGGAGGTGAGACTATCCATCACAGGAGGTGAGACTATCCATCACAGGAGGTGAGACTATCCATCACAGGTGAGACTGTCCATCACAGGTGAGACTGTCCATCACAGGAGGTGAGACTGTCCATCACAGGAGGTGAGACTGTCCATCACAGGAGGTGAGACTGTCCATCACAGGAGGTGAGACTGTCCATCACAGGAGGTGAGACTGTCCATCACAGGAGGTGAGACTGTCCATCACAGGAGGTGAGACTGTCCATCACAGGTGGTGAGACTGTCCATCACAGGAGGTGAGACTGTCCATCACAGGAGGTGAGACTGTCCATCACAGGAGGTGAGACTGTCCATCACAGGAGGTGAGACTGTCCATCACAGGAGGTGAGACTATCCATCACAGGAGGTGAGACTATCCATCACAGGAGGTGAGACTATCCATCACAGGAGGTGAGACTATCCATCACAGGAGGTGAGACTATCCATCACAGGAGGTGAGACTGTCCATCACAGGAGGTGAGACTATCCATCACAGGAGGTGAGACTATCCATCACAGGAGGTGAGACTGTCCATCACAGGAGGTGAGACTGTCCATCACAGGAGGTGAGACTGTCCATCACAGGAGGTGAGACTGTCCATCACAGGAGGTGAGACTATCCATCACAGGAGGTGAGACTATCCATCACAGGAGGTGAGACTATCCATCACAGGAGGTGAGACTATCCATCACAGGAGGTGAGACTATCCATCACAGGAGGTGAGACTATCCATCACAGGAGGTGAGACTATCCATCACAGGAGGTGAGACTATCCATCACAGGAGGTGAGACTATCCATCACAGGAGGTGAGACTATCCATCACAGGAGGTGAGACTATCCATCACAGGAGGTGAGACTATCCATCACAGGAGGTGAGACTATCCATCACAGGAGGTGAGACTATCCATCACAGGAGGTGAGACTATCCATCACAGGAGTGAGACTATCCATCACAGGAGGTGAGACTATCCATCACAGGAGGTGAGACTATCCATCACAGGAGGTGAGACTATCCATCACAGGAGGTGAGACTATCCATCACAGGAGGTGAGAGCGCAGCAACAGAGCTGAGGTCAGCGGACCTACCAACAGATAACTGTAAAAGTATGTAGTAAGTTTTAACTTAGTTCAGCCGGTTCTTCAGCCACCTCAGGAAAGGTTTGGGGGTCCAGGAGCTCAGTACGTCAAGAGAGCGGACGTAACACCTGTCACCGTGGGGGTGTTGCCTGTGTTGCCACTCCGCCTATCATGCTCTGTTGCCACTCCGCCTATCATGCTCTGTTGCCACTCCTCCTATCATGCTCTGTTGCCACTCCGCCTATCATGCTCTGTTGCCACTCCGCCTATTATGCTCTGTTGCCACTGCGCCTATCATGCTCTGTTGCCACTCCGCCTATCATGCTCTGTTGCCACTCCGCCTATCATGCTCTGTTGCCACTCCGCCTATCATGCTCTGTTGCCACTCCGCCTATCATGCTCTGTTGCCACTCCGCCTATCATGCTCTGTTGCCACTCCGCCTATCATGCTCTGTTGCCACTCCGCCTATCATGCTCTGTTGCCACTCCGCCTATCATGCTCTGTTGCCACTCCGCCTATCATGCTCTGTTGCCACTCCTCCTATCATGCTCTGTTGCCACTCCGCCTATCATGCTCTCACAGCAGCCGTCCTCGCCCGCCCTAAAATGCACGACGGCGCGGAAAAACCCCAATTCAGTGACAAGTAACTTTCTAACAGAAGAAAATCTTCGTCAAAATTATTGTCAAAAATACGATTCTCATCAGCAGTAAAATAAACACATAAGACCAATAACTGTTTGGGAGATGGAGGAAGCTGCGACGCCTTTCTTCCCTCATGTATAACTGTGGCTTTATAGATGAACTTTACGAGGAGGAGGAGTTAAGGGGCTCCTAGTGAACCTTCAACACAGTTGAGTGGTGATGGAACCCGCCAGGTGTCTGTGGACCCCAGGACCCCGGGACCTCGGGACCCCGGGACCCCAGGACCTTGGGACCCCAGGACCCCGGGACCTCGGGACCCCGGGACCCCCAGACCCCGGGACCCCCACCTCTACTAAAGACCTTCAATGCATCACTTCCTCCGAAACCCAGTGATGCTCGCTGTTCTACCTCAAAATATACACACATGTACAGGGGCCTGGTAGCCTGGTGGATAGCGCGCAGGACTTAATTCTGTGACGCGGGTTCGATTCCCGCACAAGGCAGAAACAAATGGGCAAAGTTTCTTTCACCCTGAAAGCCCCTGTAACCTAGCAGTAAATAGGTACCTGGGAGTTAATCAGCTGTCACTGGCTGCTTCCTGGGGTGTGTGTGTGTTTGTGTAGTGTGGAAGAAGAAGAGAGAGGAAAAAAAAGTAATTAGTAAACAGTTGATTGACAGTTGAGAGGCGGGCCGAAAGAGCAAAGCTCATAACCCGCAAGCACAACTAGGTGAATACATGTATAATATAATATATATATATATATATATATATATATATATATATATGTCGTACCTAATAGCCAGAACGCACTTAGCGGCCTACTATGCAGTGCCCGATTTGCCTAATAAGCCAAGTTTTCCTGAATTAATATATTTTCTCTAATTTTTTTCTTATGAAATGATAAATCTACCCATTTCATTATGTATGAGGTCAATTTTTTTTATTGGAGTTTAAATTAACGTAGATATATGACCAAACCTAACCAACCCTACCTAACCTAACCTAACCTATCTTTATAGGTTAGGTTAGGTTAGGTAGCAGAAAAAGTTAGGTTAGGTTAGGTTAGGTAGGTTAGGTAGTCGAAAAACAATTAATTCATGAAAACTTGGCTTATTAGGCAAATTGGGCCTTGCATAGTAGGCTGAGAAGTGAGTTCTGGCTACTAGGTACGACATATATATATATATATATATATATATATATATATATATATATATATATATATATATATATATATATATATATATATATAATGTCGTACCTAGTAGCCAGAACGCACTTCTCAGCCTACTATGCAAGGCCCGATTTGTCTAATAAGCCAAGTTTTCATGAATTAATTGTTTTTCGACTACCTAACCTATCATAACCTAACTTTTTCCGCTACCTAACCTAACCTATAAAGATAGGTTAGGTTAGGTAGGGTTGGTTAGGTTCGGTCATATATCTACGTCAATTTTAACTCCAATAAAAAAAAATTGACCTCATACATAATGAAATGGGTAGCTTTATCATTTCATAAGCAAAAAATTAGAGAAAATATATTAATTCATGAAAACTCAGCCTACTATGCAAGGCCCGATTTGCCTAATAAGCCAAGTTTTCATGAATTAATATATTTTCTCTAATTTTTTGCTTATGAAATGATAAAGCTACCCATTTCATTATGTATGAGGTCAATTTTTTTTTATTGGAGTTAAAATTGACGTAGATATATGACCGAACCTAACCAACCCTACCTAACCTAACCTATCTTTATAGGTTAGGTTAGGTTAGGTAGCGGAAAAAGTTAGGTTATGATAGGTTAGGTAGTCGAAAAACAATTAATTCATGAAAACTTGGCTTATTAGACAAATTGGGCCTTGCATAGTAGGCTGAGAAGTGCATTCTGGCTACTAGGTACGACATATATATATATATATATATATATATATATATATATATATATATATATATATATATATATATATATATATATATATATATATATGTCGTACCTAGTAGCCAGAACGCACTTCTCAGCCTACTATGCAAGGCCCGATTTGCCTAATAAGCCAAGTTTTCCTGAATTAATATATTTTCTCTAATTTTTTTCTTATGAAATGATAAAGCTACCGATTTCATTATGTATGAGGTCAATTTTTTTTATTGGAGTTAAAATTAACGTATATATATGACCGAACCTAACCAACCGTACCTAACCTAACCTAACCTATCTTTATAGGTTAGGTTAGGTTAGGTAGCCGAAAAAGTTAGGTTAGGTTAGGTTAGCTAGGTTAGGTAGTCGAAAAACAATTAATTCATGAAAACTTGGCTTATTGGGCAAATCGGGCCTTGCATAGTAGGCTGAGAAGTGCTTTCTGGCTACTAGGTACGACATATATATATATATATATATATATATATATATATATATATATATATATATATATATATATATATATATATATATATATATATACAGACACAGACACACGTATATAGGGAGTAGCTGGTGAAGTGGTTAAGGTAGTGCGTTCGCCAGAAAGTGAGCCCCCAACTAATGCATGTTCGAACCCTGGTCTGGAGAGTTTTTACTGGTTTATATATATATATTATATATATATTATATATATATATTAATTACTAATTATTAGTCTTCCTTTTGCTGGGTCATGAAGGCAGTCGGTCTCGGGTGACAGGGAGCTGTGACGATCTGTCAGGAACCCGTAGGTGCGGGACCAGGCCGTCCACCTCCTGGGGCTCGTGCGGCCCCCAGGCCCTGCTTCAGGAGGCTGGGGTCGTTCTTGCCCTTGCTGGGGTGGGTCTTCTCTGGCCCCGACCACGGCGGTCTCCGGGTTTGGAGACCACCGACCGTCCAAGTGGTTGGGCACCATTCCTTCCTCCCGTCCCATCCCAGATCCTTATCCTGATCCCTTCCACGTGCTGTATAGCCATAATGGCTTGGCGCTTTCCCTTGATAATTCCTTCCTTCCGGAGCTGGAGCCCCCTGGAGCAGTTCGTTGATGCCTTCAACCTCGTTCTGAGAGTTCCTGCGACGGCGCTGGAACCAATCGTATTGGTGTTTGTCTTTCCTTTGGAGACTTTCGGCGCCGTGGAGAGGGGGGGGGACCTGCTGCATGGGTGACAGCTTCTCCCCCGTGTCAACCTACCCTGCCTTTGCGCCCTGGAGAGGCCACTCCAGACCCACAACTAGAGCACAACTCCATAGTCTCCTGAGACTGATGGCTGCCTACAGTATATATAATTTCATTTACGGGTGAATGAAGGCCATAGGAACCTCGAACCACGGACCGTAAAATCGGAAGACCGTAGCTCTATTAAGCAAACTATCAAACAGCCACAATAGAGAAGGGCTTCAGACAACTGAGCCGTTCCACCTGCCCCTGGGTGCCACTGGAGCCTGCAGGTGAGCCACGCCCCTCCCATACCAATTGTTATTATGCACCTTTATTGGGCGAGTATTGGGCATCAGGTGGGGCCAGCGGGAAGGGACTGGGCATCAGGTGGGGCCAGCGGGAAGGGACTGGGCATCAGGTGGGGCCAGCGGGAAGGGACTGGGCATCAGGTGGGGGCCAGCGGGAAGGGACCGGGCATCAGGTGGGGGCCAGCGGGAAGGGACTGGGCATCAGGTGGGGCCAGCGGGAAGGGACTGGGCATCAGGTGGGGGCCAGCGGGAAGGGACTGGGCATCAGGTGGGGCCAGCGGGAAGGGACTGGGCATCAGGTGGGGCCAGCGGGAAGGGACTGGGCATCAGGTGGGGCCAGCGGGAAGGGACTGGGCATCAGGTGGGGGCCTGCGGGAAGGGACTGGGCATCAGGTGGGGGCCAGCGGGAAGGGACCGGGCATCAGGTGGGGCCAGCGGGAAGGGACTGGGCATCAGGTGGGGCCAGCGGGAAGGGACTGGGCATCAGGTGGGGCCAGCGGAAGGGACCGGGCATCAGGTGGGGGCCAGCGGGAAGGGACTGGGCATCAGGTGGGGCCAGCGGGAAGGGACTGGGCATCAGGTGGGGCCAGCGGGAAGGGACTGGGCATCAGGTGGGGCCAGCGGGAAGGGACTGGGCATCAGGTGGGGCCAGCGGGAAGGGACCGGGCATCAGGTGGGGGCCAGCGGGAGGGGACTGGGCATCAGGTGGGGGCCAGCGGGAAGGGACTGGGCATCAGGTGGGGGCCAGCGGGAAGGGACTGGGCATCAGGTGGGGCCAGCGGGAAGGGACCGGGCATCAGGTGGGGGCCAGCGGGAAGGGACTGGGCATCAGGTGGGGCCAGCGGGAAGGGACTGGGCATCAGGTGGGGGCCAGCGGGAAGGGACTGGGCATCAGGTGGGGGCCAGCGGGAAGGGACTGGGCATCAGGTGGGGGCCAGCGGGAAGGGACTGGGCATCAGGTGGGGGCCAGCGGGAAGGGACTGGGCATCAGGTGGGGGCCAGCGGGAGGGGACCGGGCATCAGGTGGGGACCAGCGGGAAGGGACCGGGCATCAGGTGGGGGCCAGCGGGAAGGGACCGGGCATCAGGTGGGGGCCAGCGGGAAGGGACAGGGCATCAGGTGGGGGCCAGCGGGAAGGGACTGGGCATCAGGTGGGGGCCAGCGGGAAGGGACCGGGCATCAGGTGGGGACCAGCGGGAAGGGACCGGGCATCAGGTGGGGGCCAGCGGGAAGGGACCGGGCATCAGGTGGGGGCCAGCGGGAAGAACAAGTGTCGAGCATCGACCGTCCAAAATGGGGGAAGCAAATAAGAGGAGGACAGTAAAGGTGCGGGTATTGATCTGGACGGTAAACCGGCCGTTGGTCCGCCAGCGCAGAATCAGTTTTGCGACCAAATGTTGTTCATTTGTTTTGTCTGGTGTTGGAGTGGAGGTCACTCCAGCGGAGGCCACTGTACTGCCCCGTCTTGGCGGGGTCTACTCCGCCCCTTGTGGAGTGCTCCCTGGGTAGTGTGACCATCTTCCTCACTACTCTACCTTAGGCGTTGGGGTTTACCAACAGTTATCTCTGTCTTCTTTTGAGTATCTGACACATTTATACGTCTCCTTGTATCGCTTCTGCTCATATTGTTATTCATAATGATCTCCAAACTGCGCTATAAAACTAACTTGTGCGTTCTCCACGTGGTGTGTGGAGTGCGCACACCAGGGCACGGCCGGCGAGGGCCTCCTCCCGCACTCACTCACTCTCTCTCACACGCATACGTGCACACACACACACACACAGCGGTGTGTGTGTGTGTGTGTGTGTGTGTGTGTGTGTGTGTGTGTGTGTGTGTGTGTGTGTGTGTGTGTGTATGTGTGTGATAGTTGAGAGGCGGGACCAAAGAGCCAAAGCCCAACCTCCGCAAGCACAGCAAGGGAGGAACACTGTAGACAGAGGTACAAGAGGACACAGTAGCAAGGTTACCTCAGGAAGAACATTAAGATGACGTCTCCAGTATACTCTACACTGACCAGAACATCACTTAGCACCTTGAGTTAGGAGACATTTAGGTCACTGTGGATCAGGTCAGTCAACACACTATGGCGCACCTCCACCACCATACACCACACTGCACAACCTTCACAAATATACCCAAATATGTTTCGGTCCAACGCCTCGCCCTCTGCTGATGCTGCGCCTCGCCCTCTGCTGATGCTGCGCCTCGCCCTCTGCTGATGCCCTCTTGTAACTTCATTTATTTTACAACAATTCCTCACTAGTCAGTATACTACTATCTAAAAGCTAAGAACGTACGAATTTGTGACTATTGACGACCTTCACAACAGGAGGATCAAGCAAGAGGATGGGTGGCAAGATATCAAGGGAATGGTGTTGAAATTACCAAGTCTAAATGCGAGAAAGACCTGTGGTCATCATTAGTGGGAACTTTTAAAGTAAAAATCAATGCATAAGTGTTCGGAGTAAAACAATATTGGAATATATTTAAAGAAGCATTAGCAGTGAAATAACTGAAAAATATTCTTCACCAACATCGCTACATCATGCTCTTGTTAGGCCCCATTTAGATTATGTAGTACAATTTTGGTCGCCATACTACAGAATGGACATACGTTCACCTGAACGTTTTCACTGACCGACGACAAAGTTAATCACTGCAATTAGAAACCTTTCATATGGCGAGACACTGAGAAAGCTTAACTTATATTCTTTAGGAAAAGCGCAGAGTTACAGGTGACATGATTGAAGTAAACAAATGGCTGAAAGGTTTAACAAAGCAGATCTAAAACCCATTTTCAATTATGTTTACAACCTGGAAAAACCTGGGTAAATACTGGGTTGGAATCATGATTGTTGATTTATGGAACAAATTACCGGATAACATAATAAACGTTGGATCGCTGAATTGTTTCAAGCGTAGGTTATACATATATATGAGTGAGTTTGCGTGATATATAAATAGGAGCTGCCTCACTGGGGCCAATAGGTATTTTGCACTTTTCTTCATTCTTATGCTCATACGTAATTCACATAGAGTAGTATCCTAAGCCGCCTGTGGAAGAGAGACTATGGGAGGCACTAGGTGGGAGACCGATAAAGCCACCAGGAAGGTGACAGAGAGCCACCAGGAGGGTGACAGAGCGCCACCAGGAGGGTGACAGAGCGCCACCAGGAGGGTGACAGAGCGCCACCAGGAGGGTGACAGAGCGCCACCAGCAGGGTGACAGAGCGCCACCAGCAGGGTGACAGAGAGCCATCAGGAGGGTGACAGAGAGCCACCAGGAGGGTGACAGAGCGCCACCAGGAGGGTGACAGAGCGCCACCAGGAGGGTGACAGAGCGCCACCAGGAGGGTGACAGAGCGCCACCAGGAGGGTGACAGAGCGCCACCAGGAGGGTGACAGAGCGCCACCAGGAGGGTGACAGAGCGCCACCAGGAGGGTGACAGAGCGCCACCAGGAGGGTGACAGAGCGCCACCAGGAGGGTGACAGAGCGCCACAGGGGTGACAGCAGGGTGACAGAGCGCCACCCACAGGGTGACAGAGCGCCACCAGCAGGTGACAGAGCGCCACCAGGAGGGTGACAGAGCGCCACCAGGAGGGTGACAGAGCGCCACCAGCAGGGTGACAGAGCGCCACCAGGAGGGTGACAGAGCGCCACCAGGAGGGTGACAGAGCGCCACCAGCAGGGTGACAGAGCGCCACCAGCAGGGTGACAGAGCGCCACCAGGAGGGTGACAGAGAGCCACCAGGAGGGTGACAGAGCGCCACCAGGAGGGTGACAGAGAGCCACCAGGAGGGTGACAGAGCGCCACCAGGAGGGTGACAGAGCGCCACCAGGAGGGTGACAGAGCGCCACCAGGAGGGTGACAGAGCGCCACCAGGAGGGTGACAGAGCGCCACCAGGAGGGTGACAGAGCGCCACCAGGAGGGTGACAGAGCGCCACCAGGAGGGTGACAGAGCGCCACCAGGAGGGTGACAGAGCGCCACCAGGAGGGTGACAGAGCGCCACCAGGAGGGTGACAGAGCGCCACCAGGAGGGTGACAGAGCGCCACCAGGAGGGTGACAGAGCGCCACCAGGAGGGTGACAGAGCGCCACACAGGAGGTGACAGAGCGCCACCAGGAGGGTGACAGAGCGCCACCAGGAGGGTGACAGAGCGCCACCAGGAGGGTGACAGAGCGCCACCAGAGGGGTGACAGAGCGCCCCAGGAGGGTGACAGAGAGCCACCAGGAGGGTGACAGAGAGCCACCAGGAGGGTGACAGAGCGCCACCAGGAGGGTGACAGAGCGCCACCAGGAGGGTGACAGGAGGGGTGACAGAGCGCCACCAGCAAGGTGACAGAGAGCCACCAGGAGGGTGACAGAGCGCCACCAGGAGGGTGACAGAGCGCCACCAGCAGGGTGACAGAGCGCCACCAGGAGGGTGACAGAGAGCCACCAGGAGGGTGACAGAGAGCCACCAGGAGGGTGACAGAGCGCCACCAGGAGGGTGACAGAGCGCCACCAGGAGGGTGACAGAGCGCCACCAGCAGGGTGACAGAGCGCCACCAGGAGGGTGACAGAGAGCCACCAGGAGGGTGACAGAGAGCCACCAGGAGGGTGACAGAGCCACCAGGAGGGTGACAGAGCCACCAGGAGGGTGACAGAGCCACCAGGAGGGTGACAGAGCCACCAGGAGGGTGACAGAGAGCCACCAGCAGGGTGACAGAGAGCCACCAGGAGGGTGACAGAGCCACCAGGAGGGTGACAGAGAGCCACCAGGAGGGTGACAGAGAGCCACCAGGAGGGTGACAGAGAGCCACCAGGAGGGTGACAGAGAGCCACCAGGAGGGTGACAGAGAGCCACCAGCAGGGTGACAGAGCGCCACCAGCAGG
>NW_025564847.1:0-36685 GCF_020424385.1 Procambarus clarkii
TGATACTAGACCAGAGGCACGGGAGCAAATACGGCTCCTGTTAATTTTACTTGGACGAAGTGTTATGGAAACCAAAGGTGTACCATTATCACACGCTGTCAACAAATTCAAGTTAAGTGTTCTTTCCGAAACCCATGTATCTTTCATTTATGGCCATTAATGTCATTATATAGGGTGAGCCGGTTAGAGCACGACATAGCCTCAAACTAAGGGTGATTAAGCCAGGTCTTCATTGTTCCATGTATAGTGTTTTCTCTGATATAGCTTGTCATATATAGGAATCTGGCTTTACAGCTAGCGCCCTTTTAACAGGTCAAGACGAGGAAGCATATGCTTTGTGCATCAGTTACCAGGGTGATGGAAGCTACCTCAAAGAGGGAAAATGTGGTGTCTACATCCTGGTTATACCTGGTGGACTAACCTGCTGTACTATAAGATAAGGAACCTCTTCAATGTATGTAGTGTATTACTGTAGTTTGATTGGCTGCATATATATAAATTAATATAAACCCCCCTAATGTGTAGAGGATCGATTTGTGAGATTGAGATTATTGCAGAAATACAGTCCACTTAACATCACAGAAATTGCTATCGAAGTATATAAATTAATGTAAATATAAATTCTATATATATTCATATAAATTAAATAAATATAAATCTCACAGGTCGGTTCCCACATCAGGTGAGCTCACAGTCAGGTGAGCACACAGTCAGGTGAGCACACAGTGTGGTGAGCACACAGTCAGGTGAGCACACAGTGTGGTGAGCACACAGTCAGGTGAGCACACAGAGTGGTGAGCACACAGTCAGGTGAGCACACAGTCAGGTGAGCACACAGTCAGGTGAGCACAGAGGTGAGCACACAGTCAGGTGAGCACACAGTCAGGTGAGCACACAGTGTGGTGAGCACACAGTCAGATGAACACACAGTCAGGTGAGCACACAGCCAGGTGAGCACACAGCCAGGTGAGCACACAGTTAGGTGAGCACAGAGGTGAGCACACAGTCAGGTGAGCACACAGTCAGGTGAGCACATAGTCAGGTGAGCACACAGTGTGGTGAGCACACAGTGTAGTGAGTACACAGTCAGGTGAGCACACAGTCAGGTGAGCACACAGTCAGGTGAGCACACAGTCAGGTGAGCACACATTCAGGTGACTACACAGACAGGTGAGCACACAGCCAGGTGAGCACACAGTGTGGTGAGCACACAGCCAGGTGAGCACACAGTGTGGTGAGCACACAGCCAGGTGAGCACACAGTGTGGTGAGCACACAGCCAGGTGAGCACACAGCCAGGTAAGCACACAGCCAGGTGAGCACACAGCCAGGTGAGCACACAGCCAGGTGAGCACACAGTCAGGTGAGCACACAGCCAGGTGAGCACACAGTGTGGTGAGCACACAGTGTGGTGACTACACAGTCAGGTGAGCACACAGTCAGGTGAGCACACAGTCAGGTGAGCACACAGTCAGGTGAGCACACAGTCAGGTGAGCACACAGTCAGGTGAGCACACAGTCAGGTGAGCACACAGTCAGGTGAGCACACAGCCAGGTGAACACACAGCCAGGTGAGCACACAGCCAGGTGAGCACACAGCCAGGTGAGCACACAGCCAGGTGAGCACACAGTCAGTTGAGCACAGAGGTGAGCACACAGTCAGGTGAGCACACAGTCAGGTGAGCACATAGTCAGGTGAGCACACAGTCAGGTGAGCACACAGTGTGGTGAGCACACAGTGTGGTGAACACACAGTGTGGTGAGCACACAGTCAGGTGAGCACACAGTCAGGTGAGCACACAGTCAGGTGAGCACACAGTCAGGTGAGCACACAGTCAGGTGAGCACACAGTCAGGTGAGCACACAGTGTGGTGAACACACAGTGTGGTGAGCACACAGTGTGGTGAGCACACAGTGTGGTGAGCACACAGTGTGGTGAGCACACAGTCAGGTGAGCACACAGCCAGGTGAGCACACAGTGTGGTGAGCACACAGTGTGGTGAGCACACAGTCAGGTGAGCACACAGTCAGGTGAGCACACAGTCAGGTGAGCACACAGTCAGGTGAGCACACAGCCAGGTGAGCACACAGTGTGGTGAGCACACAGTCAGGTGAGCACACAGTCAGGTGAGCACACAGTCAGGTGAGCACACAGTCAGGTGAGTACACAGTCAGGTGAGCACACAGCGTGGTGAGCACACAGCCAGGTGAGAACACAGCCAGGTGAGCACACAGCCAGGTGAGCACACAGTCAGGTGAGCACACAGCCAGGTGAGCACACAGTGTGGTGAGCACACAGTGTGGTGAGCACACAGCCAGGTGAGCACACAGCCAGGTGAGCACACAGCCAGGTGAGCACACAGCCAGGTGAGCACACAGCCAGGTGAGCACACAGTGTGGTGAGCACAGTGTGGTGAACACACAGTGTGGTGAGCACACAGTCAGGTGAGTACACATTCAGGTGAGTACACATTCAGGTGTCGGAAAATCCGACAGCATTTAATATATCATACAGACAGATAATAATTGCTGCTGTATTACCAACAAGTTACCCATAGAAAATGTAACTTGTAGTGGAATTACCGTCTAAAGAAAACGGGATATCATCACCACATACCATTATAAATTCACCAGCTATTCTGCTGGGAATTATTCTTAAATACATTAGTCTTTGGACTTTACCATCATAAAACATCTCATATAAATTAACTTAATTATCAATATTAAAGTAGAGTAAATGTGACCCTTCTATCACTTATTGACATCTGGACAATGTAGGCCAGGCGTCAGGGTGAGAAAGGAGGGGCAGCCATTGTTGTGTCACCTCCGAGACGCGTGGAGCAAATTCGGCTCCTATCATATCTGGACAATGTCGGCCAGGCGTCAATAGTATGGAGTGTTAGACATTGCCATTGTTGATACTAGACCAGAGGCACGGGAGCAAATACGGCTCCTGTTAATTTTACTTGGACGAAGTGTTATGGAAACCAAAGGTGTACCATTATCACACGCTGTCAACAAATTCAAGTTAAGTGTTCTTTCCGAAACCCATGTATCTTTCATTTATGGCCATTAATGTCATTATATAGGGTGGGCCGGTTAGAGCACGACATAGCCTCAAACTAAGGGTGATTAAGCCAGGTCTTCATTGTTCCATGTATAGTGTTTTCTCTGATATAGCTTGTCATATATAGGAATCTGGCTTTACATCTAGCGCCCTTTTAACAGGTCAAGACGAGGAAGCATATGCTTTGTGCATCAGTTACCAGGGTGATGGAAGCTACCTCAAAGAGGGAAAATGTGGTGTCTACATCCTGGTTATACCTGGTGGACTAACCTGCTGTACTATAAGATAAGGAACCTCTTCAATGTATGTAGTGTATTACTGTAGTTTGATTGGCTGCATATATATAAATTAATATAAACCCCCCCTAATGTGTAGAGGATCGATTTGTGAGATTGAGATTATTGCAGAAATACAGTCCACTTAACATCACAGAAATTGCTATCGAAGTATATAAATTAATGTAAATATAAATTCTATATATATTCATATAAATTAAATAAATATAAATCTCACAGGTTGGTTCCCACATCAGGTGAGCTCACAGTCAGGTGAGCACACAGTCAGGTGAGCACACAGTGTGGTGAGCACACAGTCAGGTGAGCACACAGTGTGGTGAGCACACAGTCAGGTGAGCACACAGTGTGGTGAGCACACAGTCAGGTGAGCACACAGTGTGGTGAGCACACAGTCAGGTGAGCACACAGTGTGGTGAGCACACAGTCAGGTGAGCACAGAGGTGAGTACACAGTCAGGTGAGCACACAGTCAGGTGAGCACACAGTCAGGTGAGCACACAGTCAGGTGAGCACACAGTCAGGTGAGCACATAGTCAGGTGAGCACACAGTGTGGTGAGCACACAGTGTAGTGAGTACACAGTCAGGTGAGCACACAGTCAGGTGAGCACACAGTCAGGTGAGCACACAGTCAGGTCAGCACACAGTCAGGTGAGCACACATTCAGGTGACTACACAGACAGGTGAGCACACTGCCAGGTGAGCACTCAGTGTGGTGAGCACACAGCCAGGTGAGCACACAGTGTGGTGAGCACACAGCCAGGTGAGCACACAGCCAGGTAAGCACAGAGCCAGGTGAGCACACAGCCAGGTGAGCACACAGCCAGGTGAGCACACAGTCAGGTGAGCACACAGCCAGGTGAGCACACAGTGTGGTGAGCACACAGTGTGGTGAGTACACAGTCAGGTGAGCACACAGTCAGGTGAGCACACAGTCAGGTTAGCACACAGTGTGGTGAGCACACAGCCAGGTGAGCACACAGCCAGGTGAGCACACAACCAGGTGAGCACACAGTGTGGTGAGCAAACAGCCAGGTGAGCACACAGTCAGCTGAGCACACAGTGTGGTGAGCACACAGCCAGGTGAGCACACAGCCAGGTGAGCACACAACCAGGTGAGCACACAGTGTGGTGAGCACACAGCCAGGTGAGCACACAGCCAGGTGAGCACGCAGTGTGGTGAGCACACAGTGTAGTGTGACGATAATCTCCTTCAAGAGATTGAGCCTGCTCTTCCCTCCACAATTACGTCGTTGTGGTTATATAAAACTACTATGGAAGAAATGTCCAACAACGACAACAACACCAGCAAGGCTAGCCAGAGCGCAAAACGTTGCAGCCAGAGACACCTGTTCAGACTCAAACCGCCAAACTACTCGTTGATCGCTACCGGCCCCGCTGATTGGTCGCCGGTCTGGCTGCACCTGCACTCGCCCCCCCATACTACTTGATGTCTGGGGTCGCCACGACCTCAGACCTCAGAATGTTCAGTGCTTTCGTGGTTATCACTCCTCCCAGCTAGACGTTAGCGTGTACTGAGAGAGGTGATAGCTTAAAGCCAATATTCCAGCACCTTCCCAATTATTTCTGTGTTGCACTTCTTGTTATTTTATCTTAACGTAACTTTTCATTGTGTCATTTAAGTATTCTTATTATTTTGATTGATTGATTTTATTATAAGAATTTGTTTGTCCATTTTTTCATGTTTTGATTTCTTTAACGTAATTAAAATTTCATTGTTAAATTTTACTTGTGTTTTGTGTGTCTTCTCCTTACCTTACCACAGACGAAGTTCCAGTTTTTCTATTTTTTTTTATAACTATGTGACGAGGCCATACCCCTAGCCTTAAACAGCCGAACACCAACGCGTTACCGTCACAAGATATATGGGGGCCTGTCCGGGAGCTTCACTCAGGTACTGGTGCCAAGTGGTAATTTATGGTAAGCGTATTTAACTTTGTTAACGTAGCTTTACTATTTTTCATTCACTTTCATTTTTTATAAGGTGCGGTGTATTGTGCATTACGAGAGTAACATATGGTGAAGGTGAGACAACTTTGGATTACGTGGTGACTGTAGGCTGCAGTCATACTCTTAATTGGTCATCTCTCCCTCCGTGTTATTACTCGTATTTACCATCTATGTCCCTTGAATATTTCTCATTCTGACAGATCATCATATTGGTACCCTGGTACTGTGGTCTGCCCCGGGTCAAGAGTACCCAATCTTCTGCAATCTGACTGTAGGAGGACAAAGAGGGCCATAGTTCCTCTAGCTCGAACTTTAGTTGCTGAATTGGGACCTCAGCAGCAGTTCTCGTCACCAGTTGACACCTCGCACCCCTACACGTCAGTCAGAGATGATGATACTTACAACGGTAGGGAATTAGCTTATTTTTTCAGAGCACAAAAGTTCGCTAATTCTGTAAGTATCATATTAAATTCAGTAGGAAAAACTTGCTTTATGTCCTATAGAGACTCGGCAAGGTATGCCTACATCCTTGGACTACCAATTTTACTTTTGAGACAATTTACTGTTTCATTTGTTTTCGAAACTCTGTTTCATTTGTTAGTAGGATTTTCTTGCCCTTATCCTCTTACATGAGTACCGGGTACAAGATTTCCTGCGCCCTTGATTTAATTTAATCATTTAATATCTTTCACTTAACTTTAATTGTTAAAGATCTCAGAGGATAGGTATCAGTTGCCACGTTGTCCTGTTTCTGACATTCACTATTGAATATTCGTGTACCTTTATTTGCTAATTTCACAATGTTTCGTCTCCAAGCTTTCCGTACAAATCCAGCAGGTGAAATAGGGACTTTAAGTCGTGCCAAGAAGACTGAATTACAAACTCTTGCACATGAGTATCAACTAGAAGTTCCCTACCAAGCCAACAAAAATGACCTACACAACCTGTTGCTGGATTACTATTTAGAGCAAGGTAAGATAGACTCTGAAACTCATGAAACTTACTATATTGCAGATAAAACTGATTTGGCAACGCTGAAACTCAAACTAGAGCTGGCCAAGATTGAACGTGAGCAGCAAAGAGAAGCAGCTGCCATAAGAAGAGACGAACAAGAACGCGAAGCTGCTTTGAGAAGAGACGAACAAGAACGCGAAGCTGCCTTGAGGAGAGAAGAACAAGAACGAGAAATCACCCTCAGAGAACGCGAAGCTGCCTTGAGGAGAGAAGAACACGAACGTGGACTCGCCCTCCACGAACGTGAGGTCTCCTTGCTCCATGAACGTGAGAGAGTACAGCTTGAAACAAAACAACGCGAGTTGGAAATACAACGCGAACATGACAAGCAACAAGCGACTCTGGCTCTAGAGTGTCGTCAACGCGAAATCGCCTTGGAAACTTCACACTTCACTCAACGCCAGCAAGCTACTGCCAATCTTCCAGTCAGTTTTAATATATCACATGCAAGTAAGTTAATGCCATCCTTTGTAGAAGCAGAAGTTGATGTGTTCTTTACCACCTTTGAAACCCTTGCTAATCAACTCAGTTGGCCTGTCGACCAATGAGCCACACTTCTCAGAGTCCATCTTACAGGTAGAGCTGCAGTCACACTCAGTACTTTGGCGTCTGAGAATGACTACCACACTCTGAAACAAGCAGTGTTGGACACCTACCTCCTCTCTACTGAAAGTTATAGAAGGAAATTCCGTGACCACCTGAAGGCAAGTACCACTACCTTCCTCGAGTTTGCTAACACGAAACGGAGGTATTTCATGAAATGGCTGGAAGCAGCACATGTCTCTACTTTTACAGAACTCGTCAACCTGATGCTTGTTGAAGAATTCTTGAGACGTGTGCCGCCTCCTGTCCGCCTCTACTTAGCAGATAAAGAAGAAACCGACTACCTGAAGTGTGCTAAGTCGGCTGACACTTACAGCCTCATCCACCGGCTGACACCCGAACCATCCTCCAGTAAGAAGTCGTGGTACAGTTACGAGAAGGTGAGCCCCGATCAAGCTGGTTCACAACTGTACTGCAAGTATTGTAGACTCTATGGACATACCATAGACAAGTGTGGTAAGTCTCAATACAAGGGAACCACTGACCAACAAAGACCCAAACCAACTCCTCCTAAGTCCGGTAAGCCTGTGATGAATGTTGGTGTTGATGTTAATGATCTTTCTCTTTTCAGTAACCACCTGTATACTGGAACTGTCTCTGCCAACGGTTCAAATCCGGAGGGACGTTTCAAATTGAAGATCTTGAGGGACACAGCGGCTCTACAATCGATCATCTTGAAGTCGGCTGTGCCCAACATCGTCTACACCGGAGAAACCGTCTTCATCACTGACCTCACTGCTACCACTCCATACCCTCTCGCCAGAGTCCACCTGGATTGTCCTACGTGAACGGGGAAGTCCAAGTCGCCGTCAGGGAAAAGCCTTTTCCCATGCCTGGAGTGCAACTTCTCCTAGGCAACGACTTGGCAGAAGACCTGCAACCGACCAACCTGATCATCATGGACAAACCCCAGGTGTGTAACTCTGTGCCAATAAACCCTATTCTTGAGTATGTTCCAGCAGAGGTTCAAGAGAGTGATGAAATTTCTCCTCCGGTTCTCGTGACCACCCGTGCACAAGCCGCACGTCCACAGCCAGCTGACTCTACTGCTACCGCTGTCCCTCAAGACCCTCAGAAACTCCCCCCGCATCTGACCAAGTTGGAGTTCCGTAAGTTGCAGAGGGAAGATCTTACTTTAACACCATTGTTTTTCCAGGCTGAGACTCAACCCGACAGTATTCCTGGGTTCTTCCTAGAGAACGACTTGCTCTACCGCAGACATAGACCCAGTAAACTGAAGGAGAAGGACGATTGGGCCAACATCGAACAACTTGTGATTCCCACCAGCCTGCGGCCCACTATTCTACACCTGGCCCACGGAGCATTCTCCCACTACGGCTTCAACAAGACTTACCATGGGATTCGTCAAGACTACTACTGGCCAGGTATGGTAAATAACGTCAAACAGTACGTAAAACAGTGTCATACATGTCAGATGGCAGGCAAACCGAACGTCTCCATTCCCAGAGCACCACTGATTCCCATACAGGTGCCTGCGGAACCTTTCCACAGACTCATAATAGACTGTGTTGGTCCTTTACCTCGGACCAGTTCAGGTAACGCCTACATCCTAACCATCCTGTGTCCTACCACCAGATTTCCCATAGCAGTTCCAGTGAAGAACATCACGGCTGCTACGGTTATAAAACATCTATTGAAGATCTTCACTCAATACGGATTTCCCAGGGAGATTCAAAGTGACTGTGGTACCAACTTCACCAGTGATCTCTTCAAAAGGACACTGGAGGAGTTCAACATCAAACAGGTATTGTCCAGCCCCTATCATCCTGCTTCACAGGGTTCTCTTGAACGTAGTCATCAGACCATCAAAGCACTCTTGAAAAAGTTTTGTAGTGAAACCTCGAAGGATTGGGATAAGCAGATTGACCTTATAATGTGTATTTTCAGAAGTCTCCCCAATGAGTCCCTAGGAGTATCTCCTTATGAGATGCTCTACGGCCGTAAGTGCCGTACTCCCCTTAAGGCTTTCAAAGACTCTCTCAGAGATGCCACCTTCAGTGAGCATCAGAATGTGCCCCAGTTTCTTCAAAACCTTCAACACATTCTAGAGAGAGTCCACCGCTTTGCCCTTGATAATCTATTGAAAGCCCAGGTGAGAATGAAGACTCATTACGACCAGACCAGCAAAGTAAGAAAATTCAAGCCGGGAGACTTCGTCCTTGCCTATTTCCCTATCCCAGGTTCACCTTTACAAAACAGATTTTCAGGACCCTACTGCGTCAAAGAGTGCAGAAGCAACAACAACTACGTCATAGAGACTCCAGATAGGCGGCGGAAGACCCAGCTGTGCCACGTCAACCTCCTGAAGCAATATAATGGTACTCCTCCCACTGTCTTGACTAATTGTTCTACCTTCACAGAACCCTACATCCACAGTGAGACCTTCCCAGCTTCTCCTCCCGAAAGCACTGACAAGGAGTCAGCGCTTTCTAATTCCGAAATCCTTAATGATCTTCCCAAATGCTTTCAGGATAATAATCGTGCTCCTTTGCCCTCTTCTAATTCCACTCTCACCTCGTCAGATAAGCCCTCCATCCTCCATGTCGACGCCAATGGTACCGACGTTGGTGGTGTCGTGATGCAGCAACGAGGCGAGAAGAATACACCAGTCAGCGACTACTGCTACAAGGATCTACGGAACAATTGGCAAGGAGCTACTCTTCCTCATCCTGAAGCTTCAGCACTTCACTCCACACCTGAAAAGTGCTCGGTCCACCATCAACACGGACCACACCACCCTACACCACCTGCAGCACGCCCACTTCCCATCTCAACGTCTTCTACTATGGGCTTGCTACCTGCAGAAATTCAACCTGGAGACACGCTATACCAAGAGTTTGACAACATCTTAGCCCATGATCTCTCCAGAGTTTATGAAGTAGAAGCAACTTCATCCATTACTCCACCACATAACGACGTACTTCTTCCAGAACCGCAGGCTTCGGGGGAGAGTTGTGACGATAATCTCCTTCAAGAGATTGAGCCTGCTCTTCCCTCCACAATTACGTCGTTGTGGTTATATAAAACTACTATGGAAGAAATGTCCAACAACGACAACAACACCAGCAAGGCTTGCCAGAGCGCAAAACGTTGCAGCCAGAGACACCTGTTCAGACTCAAACCGCCAAACTACTCGTTGATCGCTACCGGCCCCGCTGATTGGTCGCCGGTCTGGCTGCACCTGCACTCGCCCCCCCATACTACTTGATGTCTGGGGTCGCCACGACCTCAGACCTCAGAATGTTCAGTGCTTTCGTGGTTATCACTCCTCCCAGCTAGACGTTAGCGTGTACTGAGAGAGGTGATAGCTTAAAGCCAATATTCCAGCACCTTCCCAATTATTTCTGTGTTGCACTTCTTGTTATTTTATCTTAACGTAACTTTTCATTGTGTCATTTAAGTATTCTTATTATTTTGATTGATTGATTTTATTATAAGAATTTGTTTGTTCATTTTTTCATGTTTTGATTTCTTTAACGTAATTAAAATTTCATTGTTAAATTTTACTTGTGTTTTGTGTGTCTTCTCCTTACCTTACCACAGACGAAGTTCCAGTTTTTCTATTTTTTTTTATAACTATGTGACGAGGCCATACCCCTAGCCTTAAACAGCCGAACACCAACGCGTTACCGTCACAGTAGTGAGTACACAGTCAGGTGAGCACACAGTCAGGTGAGCACACAGTCAGGTGAGCACACAGTCAGGTGAGCACACATTCAGGTGACTACACAGACAGGTGAGCACACAGCCAGGTGAGCACACAGTGTGGTGAGCACACAGCCAGGTGAGCACACAGTGTGGTGAGAACACAGCCAGGTGAGCACACAGCCAGGTAAGCACACAGCCAGGTGAGCACACAGCCAGGTGAGCACACAGCCAGGTGAGCACACAGTCAGGTGAGCACACAGCCAGGTGAGCACACAGTGCGGTGAGCACACAGTGTGGTGAGTACACAGTCAGGTGAGCACACAGTCAGGTGAGCACACAGTCAGGTTAGCACACGGTGTGGTGAGCACACAGCCAGGTGAGCACACAGCCAGGTGAGCACACAACCAGATGAGCACACAGTGTGGTGAGCAAACAGCCAGGTGAGCACACAGTCAGCTGAGCACACAGTGTGGTGAGCACACAGCCAGGTGAGCACACAGCCAGGTGAGCACACAACCAGGTGAGCACACAGTGTGGTGAGCACACAGCCAGGTGAGCACACAGTCAGGTGAGCACACAGTCAGGTGAGTACACAGCCAGGTGAGCACACAGCCAGGTGAGCACACAGCCAGGTGAGCACACAGTGTGGTGAGCACACAGCCAGGTGAGCACACAGCCAGGTGAGCACACAGCCAGGTAAGCACACAGCCAGGTGAGCACACAGCCAGGTGAGCACACAGTGTGGTGAGCACACAGCCAGGTGAGCACACAGTGTGGTGAGCACACAGCCAGGTGAGCACACAGTGTTCTGAGCACACAGCCAGGTGAGCACACAGCCAGGTGAGCACACAGCCAGGTGAGCACACAGTGTGGTGAGCACACAGCCAGGTGAGCACACAGTGTGGTGAGCACACAGTCAGGTGAGCACACAGCCAGGTGAGCACACAGCCAGGTGAGCACACAGCCAGGTGAGCACACAGTCAGGTGAGCACACAGTCAGGTGAGCACGCAACCAGGTGAGCACATAGCCAGGTGAGCACACAGCCAGGTGAGCACACAGCCAGGTGAGCACACAGTCAGGTGAGCACACAGTCAGGTGAGCACACAGTGTGGTGAGCACACAGCCAGGTGAGCACACAGCCAGGTGAGCACACAGCCAGGTGAGCACACAGCCAGGTGAGCACACAGCCAGGTGAGCACACAGTCAGGTGAGCACACAGCCAGGTGAGCACACAGCCAGGTGAGCACACAGCCAGGTGAGCACACAGTGTGGTGAGCACACAGCCAGGTGAGCACACAGCCAGGTGAGCACACAGCCAGGTGAGAACACAGTCAGGTGAGCACACAGTCAGGTGAGCACACAGTGTGGTGAGCACACAGTCAGGTGAGCACACAGTCAGGTGAGCACACAGCCAGGTGAGCACACAGCCAGGTGAGCACACAGCCAGGTGAGCACACAGCCAGGTGAGCACACAGCCAGGTGAGCACATAGCCAGGTGAGCACACAGCCAGGTGAGCACACAGCCAGGTGAGCACACAGTCAGGTGAGCACACAGCCAGGTGAGCACACAGCCAGGTGAGCACACAGTGTGGTGAGCACACAGCCAGGTGAGCACACAGTGTGGTGAGCACACAGTCAGGTGAGCACACAGCCAGGTGAGCACACAGCCAGGTGAGCACACAGCCAGGTGAGCACACAGCCAGGTGAGCACACAGCCAGGTGAGCACACAGTCAGGTGAGCACGCAACCAGGTGAGCACATAGCCAGGTGAGCACACAGCCAGGTGAGCACACAGCCAGGTGAGCACACAGTCAGGTGAGCACACAGTCAGGTGAGCACACAGTGTGGTGAGCACACAGTCAGGTGAGCACACAGTGTGGTGAGCACACAGTCAGGTGAGCACACAGTCAGGTGAGCACACAGTCAGGTGAGCACACAGTCAGGTGAGCACACAGTGTGGTGAGCACACAGCCAGGTGAGCACACAGCCAGGTGAGCACACAGCCAGGTGAGCACACAGCCAGGTGAGCACACAGCCAGGTGAGCACACAGCCAGGTGAGCACACAGTCAGGTGAGCACACAGCCAGGTGAGCACACAGCCAGGTGAGCACACAGCCAGGTGAGCACACAGTGTGGTGAGCACACAGCCAGGTGAGCACACAGCCAGGTGAGCACACAGCCAGGTGAGAACACAGTCAGGTGAGCACACAGTCAGGTGAGCACACAGTGTGGTGAGCACACAGTCAGGTGAGCACACAGTCAGGTGAGCACACAGCCAGGTGAGCACACAGCCAGGTGAGCACACAGCCAGGTGAGCACACAGTCAGCTGAGCACACAGTGTGGTGAGCACACAGCCAGGTGAGCACACAGCCAGGTGAGCACACAACCAGGTGAGCACACAGTGTGGTGAGCACACAGCCAGGTGAGCACACAGTCAGGTGAGCACACAGTCAGGTGAGTACACAGCCAGGTGAGCACACAGCCAGGTGAGCACACAGCCAGGTGAGCACACAGTGTGGTGAGCACACAGCCAGGTGAGCACACAGCCAGGTGAGCACACAGCCAGGTAAGCACACAGCCAGGTGAGCACACAGCCAGGTGAGCACACAGTGTGGTGAGCACACAGCCAGGTGAGCACACAGTGTGGTGAGCACACAGCCAGGTGAGCACACAGTGTTCTGAGCACACAGCCAGGTGAGCACACAGCCAGGTGAGCACACAGCCAGGTGAGCACACAGTGTGGTGAGCACACAGCCAGGTGAGCACACAGTGTGGTGAGCACACAGTCAGGTGAGCACACAGCCAGGTGAGCACACAGCCAGGTGAGCACACAGCCAGGTGAGCACACAGCCAGGTGAGCACACAGCCAGGTGAGCACACAGCCAGGTGAGCACACAGTCAGGTGAGCACGCAACCAGGTGAGCACATAGCCAGGTGAGCACACAGCCAGGTGAGCACACAGCCAGGTGAGCACACAGTCAGGTGAGCACACAGTCAGGTGAGCACGCAACCAGGTGAGCACATAGCCAGGTGAGCACACAGCCAGGTGAGCACACAGCCAGGTGAGCACACAGTCAGGTGAGCACACAGTCAGGTGAGCACACAGTGTGGTGAGCACACAGCCAGGTGAGCACACAGCCAGGTGAGCACACAGCCAGGTGAGCACACAGCCAGGTGAGCACACAGCCAGGTGAGCACACAGCCAGGTGAGCACACAGCCAGGTGAGCACACAGTCAGGTGAGCACACAGCCAGGTGAGCACACAGCCAGGTGAGCACACAGCCAGGTGAGCACACAGTGTGGTGAGCACACAGCCAGGTGAGAACACAGTCAGGTGAGCACACAGTCAGGTGAGCACACAGTGTGGTGAGCACACAGGCAGGTGAGCACACAGTCAGGTGAGCACACAGCCAGGTGAGCACACAGCCAGGTGAGCACACAGCCAGGTGAGCACACAGCCAGGTGAGCACACAGCCAGGTGAGCACACAGCCAGGTGAGCACACAGCCAGGTGAGCACATAGCCAGGTGAGCACACAGCCAGGTGAGCACACAGCCAGGTGAGCACACAGTCAGGTGAGCACACAGCCAGGTGAGCACACAGCCAGGTGAGCACACAGTGTGGTGAGCACACAGCCAGGTGAGCACACAGTGTGGTGAGCACACAGTCAGGTGAGCACACAGCCAGGTGAGCACACAGCCAGGTGAGCACACAGCCAGGTGAGCACACAGCCAGGTGAGCACACAGCCAGGTGAGCACACAGTCAGGTGAGCACGCAACCAGGTGAGCACATAGCCAGGTGAGCACACAGCCAGGTGAGCACACAGCCAGGTGAGCACACAGTCAGGTGAGCACACAGTCAGGTGAGCACACAGTTGAGCACACAGTCAGGTGAGCACACAGTGTGGTGAGCACACAGTCAGGTGAGCACACAGTCAGGTGAGCACACAGTCAGGTGAGCACACAGTCAGGTGAGCACACAGTGTGGTGAGCACACAGCCAGGTGAGCACACAGCCAGGTGAGCACACAGCCAGGTGAGCACACAGCCAGGTGAGCACACAGCCAGGTGAGCACACAGCCAGGTGAGCACACAGTCAGGTGAGCACACAGCCAGGTGAGCACACAGCCAGGTGAGCACACAGCCAGGTGAGCACACAGTGTGGTGAGCACACAGCCAGGTGAGCACACAGCCAGGTGAGCACACAGCCAGGTGAGAACACAGTCAGGTGAGCACACAGTCAGGTGAGCACACAGTGTGGTGAGCACACAGTCAGGTGAGCACACAGTCAGGTGAGCACACAGCCAGGTGAGCACACAGCCAGGTGAGCACACAGCCAGGTGAGCACACAGCCAGGTGAGCACACAGTCAGGTGAGCACACAGTGTGGTGAGCACACAGTCAGGTGAGCACACAGTGTGGTGAGCACACAGTCAGGGGAACACACAGTGTAGTGAGCACACAGTCAGGTGAGCACACAGTTAGGTGAGCACACTGTGTGGTGAGCACACAGTCAGGTGAACACACAGTGTAGTGAGCACACAGTCAGGTGAGCACACTGTGTGGTGAGCACACAGTCAGGTGAGCACACTGTGTGGTGAGCACACAGTCAGGTCAGCACACAGTGTGGTGAGCACACAGTCAGGTGAGCACATTCAGGTGAGCACACAGTCAGGTGAGCACACAGTCAGGTGAGCACACAGTCAGGTGAGCACACAGTCAGGTGAGCACACTGTGTGGTGAGCACACAGTCAGGTGAACACACAGTGTAGTGAGCACACAGTCAGGTGAGCACACAGTCAGGTGAGCACACAGCCAGGTGAGCACACAGCCAGGTGAGCACACAGCCAGGTGAGCACACAGACAGGTGAGCACACAGTCAGGTGAGCACACAGTGTGGTGAGCACACAGTCAGGTGAGCACACAGCCAGGTGAGCACACAGTCAGGTGAGCACACAGTGTGGTGAGCACACAGTCAGGTGAACACACAGTCAGGTGAACACACAGTGTAGTGAGCACACAGTCAGGTGAGCACATAGTCAGGTGAGCACACTGTGTGGTGAGCACACAACCAGGTGAGCACACAGCCAGGTGAGCACACAGCCAGGTGAGCACAACCAGGTGAGCACACAGCCAGGTGAGCACACAGCCAGGTGAGCACACAGCCAGGTGAGCACACAGCCAGGTGAGCACACAGTCAGGTGATCACACAGTGTGGTGAGCACACAGTCAGGTGAACACACAGTGTAGTGAGCACACAGTCAGGTGAGCACACAGTCAGGTGAGCACACAGTCCGGTGAGCACACTGTGTGGTGAGCACACAGTCAGGTGAACACACAGTGTAGTGAGCACACAGTCAGGTGAGCACACAGTCAGGTGAGCACACAGTCAGGTGAGCACAGTGTTTGGTGAGCACACAGTCAGGTGAACACACAGTGTAGTGAGCACACAGTCAGGTGAGCACACAGTGTGGTGAGCACACAGTCAGGTGAGCACAGTCAGGTGAGCACAGTCAGGTGAGCACACAGTGTGGTGAGCACACAGTCAGGTGAGCACACAGTCTGGTGAACACACAGTTGAGCACACAGCCAGGTAAACACACAGGTGAGCACACAGCCAGGTGAGCACACAGTCAGGTGAGCACACAGTCAGGTGAGCACACAGTCAGGTGAGCACACAGTCAGGTGAGCACACAGCCAGGTGAGCACACAGTGTGGTGAACACACAGTCAGGTGAGCACACAGTCAGGTGAGCACACAGTCAGGTGAGCACACAGTCAGGTGAGCACACAGTCAGGTGAGCACACAGTCAGGTAAGCACAGAGTCAGGTGAGCACACAGCCAGGTGAACACACAGCCAGGTGAGCACACAGCCAGGTGAGCACACAGTGTGGTGAGCACACAGCCAGGTGAGCACACAGCCAGGTGAGCACACAGTCAGGTGAGCACACAGTCAGGTGAGCACACAGCCAGGTGAACACACAGCCAGGTGAGCACACAGCCAGGTGAGCACACAGCCAGGTGAGCACACAGCCAGGTGAGCACACCACTTATATAAGAGCACAAGTCAGGTGAGCACACAGTCAGGTGAGCACACAGTGTGGTGAGCACACAGTCAGGTGAGCACACAGTCAGGTGAGCACACAGCGAGGTGAGCACACAGCCAGGTGAGCACACAGCCAGGTGAGCACACAGCCAGGTGAGCACACAGCCAGGTGAGCACACAGTGTGGTGAGCAGACAGTCAGGTGAGCACACAGTGTGGCGAGCACACAGTCAGGTGAGCACACAGCCAGGTGAGCACACAGCCAGGTGAGCACGCAGCCAGGTGAGCACACAGTCAGGTGAGCACACAGCCAGGTGAGCACACAGTGTGGTGAGCACACAGCCAGGTGAGCACACAGTCAGGTGAGCACACAGTCAGTTGAGCACACAGTCAGGTGAGCACACAGCCAGGTGAGCACACAGCCAGGTGAGCACACAGCCAGGTGAGCACACAGTGTGGTGAGCACACAGCCAGGTGAGCACACAGTGTGGTGAGCACACAGTCAGGTGAGCACACAGTGTGGTGAGCACACAGCCAGGTGAGCACGCAGTGTGGTGAGCACACAGTCAGGTGAGCACACAGCCAGGTGAGCTCACAGTGTGGTGAGCACACAGCCAGGTGAGCACACAGCCAGGTGAGCACACAGTGTGGTGAGCACACACTGTGGTGAGCATACAGTCAGGTGAGCACACAGTCAGGTGAGCACACAGCCAGGTGAGCACACAATCAGGTGAGCACACATTCAGGTGAGCACACAGTCAGGTGAGCACACAGTGTGGTGAGCACACAATCAGGTGAGCAAACAGTCAGGTGAGCACACAGTCAGGTGAGCAAACAGTGTGGTGAGCACACAGTCAGGTGAGCACACAGTGTGGTGAGCACACATTGTGGTGAGCACACAGTGTGGTTAGCACACAGTCAGGTGAACACACAGTGTAGTGAGCACACAGTCAGGTGAACACACAGTGTGGTGAGCACACAATCAGGTGAGCACACAGTCAGGTGAACACACAGTGTGGTGAGCACACAGTGTGGTGAGCACACAGTCAGGTGAGCACACACTCAGGTGAACACACAGTGTGGTGAGCACACGGTCAGGTGAGCACACAGTCAGGTGAGCACACAGTGTAGTGAGCACACAGTCAGGTGAGCACACAGTCAGGTGAGCACACTGTGTGGTGAGCACACAGTCAGGTGAACACACAGTGTAGTGAATACACAGTCAGGTGAGCACACTGTGTGGTGAGCACACAGTCAGGTGAACACACAGTGAGGTGAGCACACAGTCAGGTGAGCACACAGTGTGGTGAGCACACAGTCAGGAGAGCACAGTCAGGTGAGCACACAGTCAGGTGAGCACACAGTCAGGTGAGCACACAGTCAGGTGAGCACACAGTCAGGTGAGCACACAGTCAGGTGAGCACACTGTGTGGTGAGCACACAGTCAGGTGAACACACAGTGTAGTGAGCACACAGTCAGGTGAGCACACAGTCAGGTGAGCACACAGTGTGGTGAGTACACAGTCAGGTGAGCACACAGTCTGTTGAACACACAGTTGAGCACACAGCCAGGTAAGCACACAGGTGAGCACACAGCCAGGTGAGCACACAGTCAGGTGAGCACACAGTCAGGTGAGCACACAGTGTGGTGAGCACACAGTCAGGTGAGCTCACAGTGTGGTGAGCACACAGTCAGGTGAGCACACAGTCAGGTGAGCACACAGTCAGGTGAGCACACAGTCAGGTGAGCACACAGTCAGGTGAGCACACAGTGTGGTGAGCACACAGCCAGGTGAGCACACAGCCAGGTGAGCACACAGCCAGGTGAGCACACAGTGTGGTGAGCACACAGCCAGGTGAGCACACAGCCAGGTGAGCACACAGCCAGGTGAGCACACAGTCAGGTGAGCACACAGTCAGGTGAGCACACAGCCAGGTGAGCACACAGACAGGTGAGCACACAGCCAGGTGAGCACACAGACAGGTGAGCACACAGTGTGGTGAGCACACAGCCAAGTGAGCACACAGCCAGGTGAGCACACAGGCAGGTGAGCACACAGCCAGGTGAGCACACAGTGTGGTGAGCACACAGTCAGGTGAGCACACAGTTAGGTGAGCACACAGCCAGGTGAGCACACAGCCAGGTGAGCACACAGCCAGGTGAGCACACAGCCAGGTGAGCACACAGTGTGGCGAGCACACAGTCAGGTGAGCACACAGTGTGGTGAGCACACAGTCAGGTGAGCACACAGCCAGGTGAGCACACAGCCAGGTGAGCACACAGCCAGGTGAGCACACAGTCAAGTGAGCACACAGCCAGGTGAGCACACAGTGTGGTGAGCACACAGCCAGTTGAGCACATAGTGTGGTGAGCACACAGTCAGGTGAGCACACAGCCAGGTGAGCACACAGTGTGGTGAGCACACAGTCAGGTGAGCACACAGTGTAGTGAGCACACAGCCAGGTGAGCACACAGTGTGGTGAACACACAGTCAGGTGAGCACACAGCCAGGTGAGCTCACAGTGTGGTGAGCACACAGCCAGGTGAGCACACAGCCAGGTGAGCACACAGTGTGGTTAGCACACAGTGTGGTGAGCACACAGTCAGGTGAGCACAATGCCAGGTGAGCACACAGTCAGGTGAGCACACAGTGTGGTGAGCACACAATCAGGTGAGCACACAGTCAGGTGAGCACACAGTCAGGTGAGCACACAGTGTGGTGAGGCCACAGTCAGGTGAGCACACAATGTGGTGAGCACACAGTGTGGTGAGCACACAGTCAGGTGAACACACAGTGTAGTGAGCACACAGTCAGGTGAACACACAGTGTGGTGAGCACACAGTCTGGTGAGCACACAGTCAGGTGAACACACAGTGTGGTGAGCACACAGTCAGGTGAGCACACAGTCAGGTGAGCACACAGTCAGGTGAGCACACTGTGTGGTGAGCACACAGTCAGGTGAACACACAGTGTAGTGAGCACACAGTCAGGTGAGCACACAGTCAGGTAAGCACACTGTGTGGTGAGCACACAGTCAGGTGAACACACAGTGTAGTGAGCACACAGTCAGGTGAGCACACAGTGTGCTAAGCACACAGTGTGGTGAGCACACAGTCAGGTGAACACACAGTGTAGTGAGCACACAGTCAGGTGAACACACAGTGTGGTGAGCACACAGTCAGGTGAGCACACAGTGTGGTGAGCACACAGTCAGGTGAGCACACAGTCAGGAGAGCACACAGTGTAGTGAGCACACAGTCAGGTGAGCACACAGTCAGGTTAGCACACTGTGTGGTGAGCACACAGTCAGGTGTACACACAGTGTAGTGAGCACACAGTCAGGTGAGCACACAGTCAGGTGAGCACACTGTGTGGTGAGCACACAGTCAGGTGAACACACAGTGTAGTGAGCAAACAGTCAGGTGAGCACACAGTGTGGTGAGCACCCAGCCAGGTGAGCACACAGTCAGGTGAGCACACTGTCAGGTGAGCACACAGTCAGGTGAGCACACAGTCAGGTGAGCACACTGTGTGGTGAGCACACAGTCAGGTGAACACACAGTGTAGTGAGCACACAGTCAGGTGAGCACACAGTCAGGTGAGCACACAGTCTGGTGAACACACAGTTGAGCACACAGTCTGGTGAACACACAGTTGAGCACACAGCCAGGTGAACACACAGTCAGGTGAGCACACAGTCAGGTGAGCACACAGTCAGGTGAGCACACTGTGTGGTGAGCACACAGTCAGGTGAACACACAGTGTGGTGAGCACACAGTCAGGTGAGCACACAGTCTGGTGAACACACAGTCAGGTGAGCACACAGTCAGGTGAGCACACAGTGTGGTGAGCACACAGTCAGGTGAACACACAGTGTGGTGAGCACACAGTCAGGTGAGCACACAGTCTGGTGAACACACAGTCCGGTGAACACACAGTCCGGTGAACACAGTCCGGTGAACAGAGTCAGGTGAGCACACAGTCCGGTGAACACAGTCAGGTGAGCACACAGTCCGGTGAGCACACTGTGTGGTGAGCACACAGTCAGGTGAACACACAGTGTAGAGAGCACACAGTCAGGTGAGCACACAGTCAGGTGAGCACACAGTCAGGTGAGCACACAGTCAGGTGAGCACAGTGTTTGGTGAGCACACAGTCAGGTGAACACACAGTGTAGTGAGCACACAGTCAGGTGAGCACACAGTGTGGTGAGCACACAGTCAGGTGAGCACAGTCAGGTGAGCACAGTCAGGTGAGCACACAGTGTGGTGAGCACACAGTCAGGTGAGCACACAGTCTGGTGAACACACAGTTGAGCACACAGTCAGGTAAACACACAGGTGAGCACACAGCCCGGTGAGCACACAGTCAGGTGAGCACACAGTCAGGTGAGCACACAGTGTGGTGAGCACACAGTCAGGTGAACACACAGCCAGGTGAGCACACAGTGTGGTGAGCACACAGTCAGGTGAGCACACAGTCAGGTGAGCACACAGTCAGGTGAGCACACAGTCAGGTGAGCACACAGTCAGGTGAGCACACAGTGTGGTGAGCACACAGCCAGATGAGCACACAGCCAGGTGAGCACACAGCCAGGTGAGCACACAGCCAGGTGAGCACACAGTGTGGTGAGCACACAGCCAGGTGAGCACACAGCCAGGTGAGCACACAGTCAGGTGAGCACACAGTCAGGTGAGCACACAGCCAGGTGAGCACACAGCCAGGTGAGCACACAGCCAGGTGAGCACACAGTCAGGTGAGCACACAGCCAGGTGAGCACACAGTCAGGTGAGCACACAGTGTGGTGAGCACACAGTCAGGTGAGCACACAGTCAGGTGAGCACACAGCCAGGTGAGCACACAGCCAGGTGAGCACACAGCCAGGTGAGCACACAGCCAGGTGAGCACACAGCCAGGTGAGCACACAGTGTGGTGAGCAGACAGTCAGGTGAGCACACAGTGTGGCGAGCACACAGTCAGGTGAGCACACAGCCAGGTGAGCACACAGCCAGGTGAGCACGCAGCCAGGTGAGCACACAGTCAGGTGAGCACACAGCCAGGTGAGCACACAGTGTGGTGAGCACACAGCCAGGTGAGCACACAGTCAGGTGAACACACAGTCAGTTGAGCACACAGTCAGGTGAGCACACAGCCAGGTGAGCACACAGCCAGGTGAGCACACAGCCAGGTGAGCACACAGTGTGGTGAGCACACAGCCAGGTGAGCACACAGTGTGGTGAGCACACAGTCAGGTGAGCACACAGTGTGGTGAGCACACAGCCAGGTGAGCACGCAGTGTGGTGAGCACACAGTCAGGTGAGCACACAGCCAGGTGAGCACACAGTGTGGTGAGCACACAGTCAGGTGAGCACACAGTCAGGTGAGCACACTGTGTGGTGAGCACACAGTCAGGTGAACACACAGTGTGGTGAGCACACAGTCAGGTGAGCACACAGTCTGGTGAACACACAGTCCGGTGAACACACAGTCCGGTGAACACAGTCCGGTGAACAGAGTCAGGTGAGCACACAGTCCGGTGAACACAGTCAGGTGAGCACACAGTCCGGTGAGCACACTGTGTGGTGAGCACACAGTCAGGTGAACACACAGTGTAGTGAGCACACAGTCAGGTGAGCACACAGTCAGGTGAGCACACAGTCAGGTGAGCACACAGTCAGGTGAGCACAGTGTTTGGTGAGCACACAGTCAGGTGAACACACAGTGTAGTGAGCACACAGTCAGGTGAGCACACAGTGTGGTGAGCACACAGTCAGGTGAGCACAGTCAGGTGAGCACAGTCAGGTGAGCACACAGTGTGGTGAGCACACAGTCAGGTGAGCACACAGTCTGGTGAACACACAGTTGAGCACACAGTCAGGTAAACACACAGGTGAGCACACAGCCAGGTGAGCACACAGTCAGGTGAGCACACAGTCAGGTGAGCACACAGTGTGGTGAGCACACAGTCAGGTGAACACACAGCCAGGTGAGCACACAGTGTGGTGAGCACACAGTCAGGTGAGCACACAGTCAGGTGAGCACACAGTCAGGTGAGCACACAGTCAGGTGAGCACACAGTCAGGTGAGCACACAGTGTGGTGAGCACACAGTCAGGTGAGCACACAGTCAGGTGAGCACACAGCCAGGTGAGCACACAGCCAGGTGAGCACACAGTCAGGTGAGCACACAGTCAGGTGAGCACACAGCCAGGTGAGCACACAGTCAGGTGAGCACACAGTCAGGTGAGCACACAGCCAGGTGAGCACACAGCCAGGTGAGCACACAGCCAGGTGAGCACACAGTCAGGTGAGCACACAGCCAGGTGAGCACACAGCCAGGTGAGCACACAGCCAGGTGAGCACACAGTCAGGTGAGCACACAGTGTGGTGAGCACACAGTCAGGTGAGCACACAGTCAGGTGAGCACACAGCCAGGTGAGCACACAGCCAGGTGAGCACACAGCCAGTGAGCACACAGCCAGGTGAGCACACAGCCAGGTGAGCACACAGTGTGGTGAGCAGACAGTCAGGTGAGCACACAGTGTGGCGAGCACACAGTCAGGTGAGCACACAGCCAGGTGAGCACACAGCCAGGTGAGCACGCAGCCAGGTGAGCACACAGTCAGGTGAGCACACAGCCAGGTGAGCACACAGTGTGGTGAGCACACAGCCAGGTGAGCACACAGTCAGGTGAGCACACAGTCAGTTGAGCACACAGTCAGGTGAGCACACAGCCAGGTGAGCACACAGCCAGGTGAGCACACAGCCAGGTGAGCACACAGTGTGGTGAGCACACAGCCAGGTGAGCACACAGTGTGGTGAGCACACAGTCAGGTGAGCACACAGTGTGGTGAGCACACAGCCAGGTGAGCACGCAGTGTGGTGAGCACACAGTCAGGTGAGCACACAGCCAGGTGAGCTCACAGTGTGGTGAGCACACAGCCAGGTGAGCACACAGCCAGGTGAGCACACAGTGTGGTGAGCACACAGTGTGGTGAGCATACAGTCAGGTGAGCACACAGTCAGGTGAGCACACAGCCAGGTGAGCACACAGTCAGGTGAGCACACAGTGTGGTGAGCACACAGTGTGGTGAGCACACAGTGTGGTGAGCACACAGTCAGGTGAGCACACAGTCAGGTGAGCACACAGCCAGGTGAGCACACAATCAGGTGAGCACACATTCAGGTGAGCACACAGTCAGGTGAGCACACAGTGTGGTGAGCACACAATCAGGTGAGCAAACAGTCAGGTGAGCACACAGTCAGGTGAGCACACAGTGTGGTGAGCACACAGTCAGGTGAGCACACAGTGTGGTGAGCACACATTGTGGTGAGCACACAGTGTGGTTAGCACACAGTCAGGTGAACACACAGTGTAGTGAGCACACAGTCAGGTGAACACACAGTGTGGTGAGCACACAATCAGGTGAGCACACAGTCAGGTGAACACACAGTGTGGTGAGCACACAGTGTGGTGAGCACACAGTCAGGTGAGCACACAGTCAGGTGAACACACAGTGTGGTGAGCACACGGTCAGGTGAGCACACAGTCAGGTGAGCACACAGTGTAGTGAGCACACAGTCAGGTGAGCACACAGTCAGGTGAGCACACTGTGTGGTGAGCACACAGTCAGGTGAACACACAGTGTAGTGAATACACAGTCAGGTGAGCACACTGTGTGGTGAGCACACAGTCAGGTGAACACACAGTGAGGTGAGCACACAGTCAGGTGAGCACACAGTGTGGTGAGCACACAGTCAGGTGAGCACAGTCAGGTGAGCACACAGTCAGGTGACCACACAGTCAGGTGAGCACACAGTCAGGTGAGCACACAGTCAGGTGAGCACACAGTCAGGTGACCACACAGTCAGGTGACCACACAGGTGAGCACACAGTCAGGTGAGCACACAGTCAGGTGAGCACACAGTCAGGTGAGCACACAGTCAGGTGAGCACACAGTCAGGTGAACACACAGTTGAGCACACAGCCAGGTAAACACACAGGTGAGCACACAGCCAGGTGAGCACACAGTCAGGTGAGCACACAGTCAGGTGAGCACACAGTCAGGTGAGCACACAGTCAGGTGAGCACACAGTCAGGTGAGCACACAGTGTGGTGAGCACACAGTCAGGTGAGCACACAGTCAGGTGAGCACACAGTCAGGTGAGCACACAGTCAGGTGAGCACACAGTCAGGTGAGCACACAGTCAGGTGAGCACACAGTCAGGTGAGCACACAGTGTGGTGAGCACACAGCCAGGTGAGCACACAGCCAGGTGAGCACACAGCCAGGTGAGCACACAGCCAGGTGAGCACACAGCCAGGTGAGCACACAGTCAGGTGAGCACACAGTCAGGTGAGCACACAGCCAGGTGAGCACACAGACAGGTGAGCACACAGCCAGGTGAGCACACAGACAGGTGAGCACACAGTGTGGTGAGCACACAGCCAAGTGAGCACACAGCCAGGTGAGCACACAGGCAGGTGAGCACACAGCCAGGTGAGCACACAGTGTGGTGAGCACACAGTCAGGTGAGCACACAGTTAGGTGAGCACACAGCCAGGTGAGCACACAGCCAGGTGAGCACACAGGCAGGTGAGCACACAGCCAGGTGAGCACACAGTGTGGCGAGCACACAGTCAGGTGAGCACACAGTGTGGTGAGCACACAGTCAGGTGAGCACACAGCCAGGTGAGCACACAGCCAGGTGAGCACACAGCCAAGTGAGCACACAGTCAAGTGAGCACACAGTCAGGTGAGCACACAGTCAGGTGAGCACACAGTCAGGTGAGGTGACACACAGTGTAGTGAGCACACAGTCAGGTGAGCACACAGTCAAGTGAGCACACAGTGTGGTGAAACACACAGTTGAGCACACAGCCAGGTAAACACACAGGTGAGCACACAGCCAGGTAAACACACAGGTGAGCACACAGCCAGGTGAGCACACAGTCAGGTGAGCACACAGTCAGGTGAGCACACAGTCAGGTGAGCACACAGTCAGGTGAGCACACTGTGTGGTGAGCACACAGTCAGGTGAACACACAGTGTGGTGAGCACACAGTCAGGTGAGCACACAGTCTGGTGAACACACAGTCCGGTGAACACACAGTCCGGTGAACACAGTCCGGTGAACAGAGTCAGGTGAGCACACAGTCCGGTGAACACAGTCAGGTGAGCACACAGTCCGGTGAACACAGTCAGGTGAGCACACAGTCCGGTGAGCACACTGTGTGGTGAGCACACAGTCAGGTGAACACACAGTGTAGTGAGCACACAGTCAGGTGAGCACACAGTCAGGTGAGCACACAGTCAGGTGAGCACACAGTCAGGTGAGCACAGTGTTTGGTGAGCACACAGTCAGGTGAACACACAGTGTAGTGAGCACACAGTCAGGTGAGCACACAGTGTGGTGAGCACACAGTCAGGTGAGCACAGTCAGGTGAGCACAGTCAGGTGAGCACACAGTGTGGTGAGCACACAGTCAGGTGAGCACACAGTCTGGTGAACACACAGTTGAGCACACAGTCAGGTAAACACACAGGTGAGCACACAGCCAGGTGAGCACACAGTCAGGTGAGCACACAGTCAGGTGAGCACACAGTGTGGTGAGCACACAGTCAGGTGAACACACAGCCAGGTGAGCACACAGTGTGGTGAGCACACAGTCAGGTGAGCACACAGTCAGGTGAGCACACAGTCAGGTGAGCACACAGTCAGGTGAGCACACAGTCAGGTGAGCACACAGTGTGGTGAGCACACAGCCAGATGAGCACACAGCCAGGTGAGCACACAGCCAGGTGAGCACACAGCCAGGTGAGCACACAGTGTGGTGAGCACACAGCCAGGTGAGCACACAGCCAGGTGAGCACACAGTCAGGTGAGCACACAGTCAGGTGAGCACACAGCCAGGTGAGCACACAGCCAGGTGAGCACACAGCCAGGTGAGCACACAGCCAGGTGAGCACACAAGCAGGTGAGCACACAGCCAGGTGAGCACACAGTCGGTGAGCACACAGGTGGTTAGCACACAGCCAGGTGAGCACACAGTCAGGTGAGCAACACAGCCAGGTGAGCACACAGCCAGGTGAGCACACAGCCAGTGAGCACACAGCAGTCACGAGTTGAGCACACAGCCAGGTGAGCACACACAACAAGCACAGCCGTGAGCACGCAGCCAGGTGAGCACACAGTCAGGTGAGCACACAGCCAGGTGAGCACACGTTAGTGTCAGGTGGCACACAGCCAGGTGAGACACAGTCAGGTGAAAACAACAGTCAGTTGAGCAGCACACACAGTCAGTTGAGCACACAGTGTGGTGAGCACACAGTCAGCACACAGTGTGGTGAGCACACACAGCACACCAGGTGAGCACACAGCAGGTGAGCACACACAGCCAGGTGAGCACACAGCCAGGTGTCCGGTGAACACACAGGTGGTCACACAGTGAGGTGAACACACAGGTGTAGTGAGCAAGCACACAGTCAGGTGAGCACACAGTGTGGTGAGCACACAGTCAGGTGAGCACACAGTCAGGTGAGCACACAGCACCAGGTGAGCACACAGCCAGGTGAGCACACAGCCAGGTGAGCACACAGCCAGGTGAGCACACAGCCAGGTGAGCACACACAGTGTGGTGAGCATACAGTCAGGTGAGCACCACAGCCAGGTGAGCACACAGTCAGGTGAGCACACAGTGTGGTGAGCACACAGTCAGGTGAGCACACAGCCAGGTGAGCACACAGCCAGGTGAGCACACAGCCAGGTGAGCACACAGTCAGGTGAGCACACAGCCAGGTGAGCACACAGTGTGTGGTGAGCACACACAGTCAGCACACACGTGTGGTGAGCACACAGTCAGGTGAGCACACAGTGTGGTGAGCACACAGTCAGGTGAGCACACAGTCAGGTGAGCACACAGCCAGGTGAGCACACACAGGTGAGCACACAGTCAAGTGAGCACCAGGTGAGCACACAGTCAGGTGAGCACACACAGTGAGCACACAGTGTGGTGAGCACACAGTCAGGTGAGCACACAGTCCGGTGAACACACAGTCAGGTGAGCACACAGTCAGGTGAGCACACAGTCAGGTGAGCACACAGTCAGGTGAGCACACACAGTGAGCACACAGTGGTGAGCACACAGTCAGGTGAGCACACAGTCAGGTGAGCACACAGTGTGGTGAGCACACAGTCAGGTGAGCACACAGTCAGTGAGCACACAGTCAGTGAGCACACAGTCTGGTGAGCACACAGTCAGGTGAACACAACCAGTCCGGTGAGCACACAGTCCGGTGAGCACACAGTCAGGTGAGCACACAGTCCGGTGAACACAGTGTGGTGAGCACACAGTCAGGTGAGCACACTGTGTGGTGAGCACACAGTCAGGTGAGCACACAGTCAGGTGAGCACACAGTCCGGTAAGCACACAGTCAGGTGAACACACAGTCCGGTGAACACACAGTCAGGTGAGCACACAGTCCGGTGAGCACACAGTCAGGTGAGCACACAGCCAGGTGAGCAACACAGGCCAGCGGGTGAGCACACAGCCAGGTGAGCACACAGTCAGGTGAGCACACAGTCAGGTGAGCACACAGCCAGGTGAGCACACAGTCAGGTGAGCACACAGTCAGGTGAGCACACACAGGTGTGTGGTGAGCACACAGCCAGGTCAGTGTGGTGAGCACACAGTCAGGTGAGCACACAGTGTGGTGAGCACACAGTCAGGTGAGCACACAGTGTGGTGAGCACACAGCCAGGTGAGCACACAGCCAGGTGAGCACACAGTCAGGTGAGCACACAGCCAGGTGAGCACACAGTGTGGTGAGCACACAGCCAGGTGAGCACACAGCCAGGTGAGCACACAGTGTGGTGAGCACACAGTGTGGTGAGCACACAGTCAGGTGAGCACACAGTCAGGTGAGCACACAGTCAGGTGAGCACACACAGTCAGGTGAGCACACAGTGTGGTGAGCACACAGCCAGGTGAGCACACAGCCAGGTGAGCACACAGTCAGGTGAGCACACAGTCAGGTGAGCACACAGCCAGGTGAGCACACATCAGGTGAGCACACATTGGTGAGCACACAGTCAGGTGAGCACACAGTCAGGTGAGCACACAGTCAGGTGAGCACACAGTCAGGTGAGCACACAGTCAGGTGAGCACACAGTGTGGTGAGCACACAGTCAGGTGAGCACACAGTGGGTGAGCACACAGTCAGGTGAACACACAGTGTGGTGAGCACACAGTCAGGGGCGAGAAGTCGGACTGGTGAACAGTAACGAGTGGAGTACCTCAAGGATCGGTGCTGGGACCAACTCTCTTTCTAATATATGTTAACGACATGTTTACTGGAGTAGATAGAGTCCTACATGTCGATGTTCGCGGATGACGCAAAGTTGATGAGAAGAGTTGTAACAGATGAGAATTGTAGGATCCTCCAAGAGGACTTGAACAGGCTGCAGAGATGGTCAGAGAAATGGCTACTGTAGTTCAACACGAGCAATATAATGTTTATGAAAATAGGATCAGGTGATAGAAGACCAAAGGGACAGTACACAATGAAGGGGAACAGCCTACCTGTGACGTCGCGTGAAAGAGACCTGGGCGTGGACGTAACACCTAATCTATCTCCTGAGGCACATATAAATAGGATAACGACAGCAGCGTACTCTACACTGGCGAAAGTTAGAACATCATTCAGAAACCTAAGTGAGGAGGCTTTTAGGGCGCTTTACACTGCCTACGTGAGACCAGTCTTAAGAGTATGCCGCGCCATCATGGAGTCCCCACCTGAAGAAAACACATAAGGAAACTGGAAAAGGTTCAGAAGTTTGCAACGAGTCGTCCAGAGTTACGAGGGATGGGGTATGAAGAGTGCCTGAAGTAACTGTGCCTTACGACACTAGAAAAAATAAGGGAGAGGGTGGGATATGATAGGAACGTACAAAATACTTAGGGGGATTAGCATGGAAATAGACGAAATGTTCACACGTAATATTAACAGAACGAGGGGACATGGGTGGAAGCTTGAGAAAATCAGATGAGTCACAGAGATGTTAGGAAGTTTCTTTTAGCGTGAGAGTAGTGGGAAAATGGAATGCACTTCAGGAACAGGTTGTGGGAAGCAAACTCTTTTCATAATTTTAAAACTAGGTATGATAGGTAAATGGGACAGGAGTCATGGCTGTAAGCAACCGATAGCTGGAAAGGCGGGATCCAAGAGTCAATGCTCGATCCTGCAAGGATAGATCCTGCCAGTAGTAGATAAAGACAGGTGCCCAGCAGTAAACAAAGACAGGTGCCCCCAGCAGTAAACAAAGACAGGTGCCCCAGCAGTAAACAAAGACAGGTGCCCCAGCAGTAAACAAAGACAGGTGCCCAGCAGTAAACAAAGACAGGTGCCCCAGCAGTAAATAAAGACAGGTGCCCCCAGCAGAGTAAACAAAGACAGGTGCCCCAGCAGTAAACAAAGACAGGTGCCCCCAGCAGTAAACAAAGACAGGTGCCCCAGCAGTAAACAAAGACAGGTGCCCAGCAGTAAACAAAGACAGGTGCCCCAGCAGTAAACAAAGACAGGTGGCCCAGCAGTAAACAAAGACAGGTGCCCCAGCAGTAAACAAAGACAGGTGCCCCAGCAGTAAACAAAGACAGGTGCCCCAGCAGTAAACAAAGACAGGTGCCCCAGCAGTAAACAAAGACAGGTGCCCCAGCAGTAAACAAAGACAGGTGCCCCAGCAGTAAACAAAGACAGGTGCGCCCAGCAGTAAACAAAGACAGGTGCCCCAGCAGTAAACAAAGACAGGTGCCCCAGCAGTAAACAAAGACAGGTGCCCCAGCAGTAAACAAAGAAAGACAGGTGCCCCAGCAGTAAACAAAGACAGGTGCCCCAGCAGTAAACAAAGACAGGTGCCCCAGCAGTAAACAAAGACAGGTGCCCCAGCAGTAAACAAAGACAGGTGCCCCAGCAGTAAACAAAGACAGGTGCCCAGCAGTAAACAAAGACAGGTGCCCCAGCAGTAAACAAAGACATGTGCCCCAGCAGTAAACAAAGACAGGTGCCCCAGCAGTAAACAAAGACAGGTGCCCCAGCAGTAAACAAAGACAGGTGCCCCAGCAGTAAACAAAGACAGGTGCCCTAGCAGTAAACAAAGACAGGTGCCCCAGCAGTAAACAAAGACAGGTGCCAGCAGTAAACAAAGAGACAGGTGCCCCAGCAGTAAACAAAGACAGGTGCCCCAGCAGTAAAACAAAGACAGGTGCCCCAGCAGTAAACAAAGACAGGTGCCCCAGCAGTAAACCAAAGACAGGTGCCCCAGCAGTAAACAAAGACAGGTGCCCAGCAGTAAACAAAGACAGGTGCCCCAGCAGTAAACAAAGACAGGTGCCCCAGCAGTAAACAAAGACAGGTGCCCCAGCAGTAAACAAAGACAGGTGCCCCAGCAGTAAAAGGTAAGAACCCAGCAGTAAAAGACAGGTGCCCCAGCAGTAAACAAAGACAGGTGCCCCAGCAGTAAACAAAGACAGGTGCCCCAGCAGTAAACAAAGACAGGTGCCCCAGCAGCAAACAAAGACAGGTGTCCCAGCAGTAAACAAGACAGGTGCCCCAGCAGTAAACAAAGACAGGTGCCCCAGCAGTAAACAAAGACAGGTGCCCCAGCAGTAAACAAAGACAGGGCCCCAGCAGTAAACAAAGATAGGTGCCCCAGCAGTAAACAAAGACAGGTGCCCCAGCAGTAAACAAAGACAGGTGCCCCAGCAGTAAACAAAGACAGGTGCCCAGCAGTAAACAAAAGACAGGTGCCCCAGCAGTAAACAAAGACAGGTGCCCCAGTAGTAAACAACCCCCCCCCCCACCCCTTGAGACCGCTCATTAAAAGTTGAGGCGGATCCATTACTGAGCTGGTCCATTCATGGGATAATTACCCGTGTGTTAAGGGCGGTAATGGTGATCAACACATTAGTGGGGAGAGGGGGGTGAGGAGGGAGCCTTGGTCATGGGTGGAGGGCACCTGGTATGGTAATTATGGGTAATGGGGCAGGTATATAGTGCATGGGTTATGGAAAGTGATGTACGGGAGATGGGGGGATGATGGGGTGGTGATGGGGGGAGGGGGTGTTTTTTGCTCTTTAATGGGGAAATGTCTGACTTCACACCTTCTTTGCCTTATACCCAATCTATATTTACTCATATCTACTACATATATTTCTCTCTAACACAACACACACAAACACACAACACACACACACACACACACACACACACACACACACACACACACACACACACACACACAAGGAAACAGCACCGTAGCAGCTGTTTAACGCCAAGGCGGGACTCCACTGTAACGTCTCGCCAATCTGAGACCTCACCCCTCACACTGACTCGTTGTCTCCTGTTGCTTAGGTACTCCTCTATCCAATGGAGTACCTTCCCTCTCACTCCAGCCTGCATCTCCAGCATTTGCACTAGCCTCTTGTGTGGTACTGTATCAAAGGCTTTCTGGCAATCCAAAAATATGCAGTCTGCCCAACCCTTCTCTTTCTTGCCTGATTTTGTTGCCTGGTCGAAGAATTCAAAGTAACCCTGTGAGGCAGGACCTGCCATCCCTGAACCCATGTTGAGTGCTGTGTTACAAAGTTCTTTCGCTCCAGGAGCTCCACTAGCTTTCTTCGCACAATCTCTCCATCAGCTTGCATGGTATGCAGGTTTGGGACATCAGCTTGCATGGTATGCAGGTTAAGGACACTGGCCTGTAATTCAGTGCCTCCGTCTATCCTCTTTCTTGTATATCAGGACTATGTTAGCTGCTTTACAAATATCTGGCAGTTCCCTGTTGCCAGTGATTTGTTATACACTATGGAGAGTGGGAGGCACAGTTCTTCTGCTTCTTCCTTTAGTATCCAAGGGGAGATTCCATCTGGGCCTATAGCCTTTGTCACATCCAACTCTAGTAAACACTTCCTTTACTTCCCCACTGGTAATCCGTACTCACCTTATTGTACTCACCTAATTGTGCTTGCTGGGGTTGAGCTCTGGCTCTTTGGTCCGCCTCTCAAACGTCAATCAACAGGTGTACAGGTTCCTGAGCCTATTGGGCTCTATCATATCCACACTTGAAACTGTGTATGGAGTCAGCCTCCACCACATCACTTCCTAATGCATGCCATTTGTCAACCACTCTGACACTAAAAAACTTATGTTTTCCAACTCCAACATGGGATGGGATCCACACAAATTTTATACAATAGTTATTATCATTGGCCAAAAATTACATTCCATTTAATATTACAAGCAACTTCCGACATACATTGTGATGGGTTATTTACGGACTGCAGAGCACTTTTAGAGTCACAGAATATCACTCCACCACCATTGAGTCTCAAGGTACTCTGTGGCTAGATAAATACCCAATAGCTCAGTCTGTGTCGTGCTTGCCCAGTTGTTCAATCTCTGTGTACTAGACAAGATCATACCATCCCGAGGAAGTAGACAAAATACCCAAGAGGACAGTGACCCTCTAAGTAGAGTGGACCCAAACGAGCACATTAAAAGAGCCCAAGTGGAAAGTATAGGACCAAACCCGTGTACGGAGCTGCCCTGACGGAGGGACGTCTTAACCTTAATATAGTCACAAAAGACACTTTTTGTGTCACCCATTGATTTGTTGCTGGCGAGTTATGGTGCCTCCGAGCTCTCTCTCTCGACCCCCCAGCCTCCATCCACCACCTCCACACCACCTCCACACCACCACCACACCACCTCCACACCACCACCACACCACCTCCACACCACCTCCACACCCCTCCAACCACCTCCACACCACCACCACACCACCCCACACCACACCCACACCACCTACACACCCCACCCCACCCACCACCCCACACCACCTCCACACCCCCACCACACCACCACCACACCACCTCCACACCTCCTCCACACCACCACCACACCACCTCCACACCACCTCCACACCACCTCCACACCACCTCCACACCACCTCCACACCACCTCCACACCCCCACCACACCACCTCCACACCACCTCCACACCCCCTCTACACCACCTCCACACCACCTCCACACCACCTCCACACCCCTCCACACCACCTCCACACCACCTCCACCCACCTCCACACCACCTCCACCACCACCTCCACACCACCACCACAACACCTCCACACCACCACCACAACACCTCCACACCACCACCACAACACCTCCACACCACCACCACAACACCTCCACACCACCACCACAACACCTCCACACCACCACCACACCACCTCCACACCACCTCCACACCACCTCCACACCACCTCCACACCACCTCCACACCACCTCCACACCACCTCCACACCACCTCCACACCACCACCACAACACCTCCACACCACCACCACACCACCTCCACACCACCTCCACACCACCTCCACACCACCTCCACACCACCTCCACACCACCTCCACACCACCTCCACAACACCTCCACACCACCACCACAACACCTCCACACCACCACAACACCACACCACACCACCACCACAACACCTCCCCACCACCACCACAACACCTCCACACCACCACCACAACACCTCCACACCACCACCACAACACCTCCACACCACCACCACACACCTCACACCCCCACACACACCACCTCCACACCACCACCACACCACCTCCACACCACCACCACACCACCACCACCACCACCACCACACCACCACCACACCACCTCCACACCCCACCACACCACCTCCACACCACCTCCACACCACCTCCACACCCCCACCACACCACCTCCACACCACCACCACACCACCACCACACCACCACCACACACCTCCACACCCCCACCACACCACCTCCACACCCCCACCACACCACCTCCACACCACCTCCACACCACCTCCATAAGAGCATGAGACACACAGAGAAAGAGAGAGACAGAGACAGAGACATAAAGAGAGACACAGAGAGACGAATAATGTCGGGAGAATCAGACGGGTGAGGGAACGACTGAAAAAAATCTGAGCAGGTCAGTATGAAGCAATAAGATGCTATCCATCAGCACTTGTTGACCCCGTCGTGGTCACTAAGGAGATGGTAGCTCTATATAAATGGTCATTACATGCGGTCAGTAGTACTGACCACCGGTGGCCGTGATCGTATAGTGGTTAGTACATTGCGTTGTGGCCGCAATAACCCAGGTTCGAATCCTGGTCACGGCAGTGGGTACATTTTTGTTCACATTTATTGACGCAAAAGTAAACTTAAAATTGACCAAAATGTGTTTATTGTATTTATATAATGATAATTTAGTTCCTTTATTTTTGGCATTAAGGCAGTTCGATCCTTGATAGGTATTGTGATGTATGTGTGGTGTCTGGTGGTGGTATGGTGGTGTGGTGGTGTCTGGTGGTGTATGGTATTGTATGGTGGTGTTGGTGGTGTCTGTTTATGGTGGTGTATGGTGGTGTATGGGTGGTGTATGGTGGTGTCTGGTGGTTGTATGGGGGTGTCTGGTGGTGTGGGGGATGTATGGTGGATGTCTGGTGGTGTATGGTGGTGTCTGGTGGTGTATGGTGGTGTATGGTGGTGTATGGTGGTGTATGGTGGTGTCTGGGGTGTGGTGGTGTATGGTGGTGTCTGGTGGTGTATGGTGGTGTATGTATGGTGGTGTCTGGTGGTGTCTGGTGGTGTATGGTGGTGTATGGTGGTGTATGGTGGTGTATGGTGGTGTATGGTGGTGTATGGTGGTGTCTGGTGGTGTATGGTGGGTGTCTGGTGGTGTATGGTGGTGTATGGTGGTGTATGGTGGGGTGGTGGTGTCTGGGTGGTATGGTGGTGGTTGGTGGTGTTGGTGTATGGTGGTGTCTGGTGGTGTATGGTGGTGTCTGGGGGTGTATGGTGGTGTATGGTGGTGGTGGTGTCTGGTGGTGTATGGTGGTGTTGGTGGTTTGTCTGGTGGATGGTGTCTGGTGGATGTATGTGGTCTGGTGGTGTATGGTGGTGTGGTTATGATGGTGTCTGGTGGTGTCTGGTGGTGTCTGGTGGTGTGTCTGGTGGATGTCTGGTGGTGTCTGGTGGTGTCTGGTGGTGTCTGGTGGTGTTGGGGTGTATGGTGGTGTGTATGTGGTGTTGGTGTATGGTTGGTGGTGTTGGTGGTGTATGGTGGTGTCTGGTGGTGTCTGGTGGTGTCTGGTGGATGTATGGTGGTGTCTGGTGGATGTCTGGTGGAGGTGGTGTCTGGTGGTGTCTGGTGGTGTTTGGTGGTGTATGGTGGTGTCTGGTGGATGTCTGGTGGTGTCTGGTGTGTCTGGTGGTGTCTGGTGGTGTCTGGGGGTGGATGTTTGGTGGATGTATGGTGGTGTATGGTGGTGTCTGGTGGTGTTATGGTGGTGTCTGGTGGTGTCTGGTGGTGTATGGTGGTGTATGTGGTGTCTGGTGGTGTCTGGTGGTGTATGGTGGTGTCTGGTGGTGTATGGTGGTGTATGGTGGTCTGGTGGTGTCTGGTGGTGTTGGTGGTGTGGATGTTTGGTGGGTGGTGTCTGGTGGTGTCTGGTGGATGTTTGGTGGAATGTATGGTGGTGTATGGTGGTGTCTGGGTGTCTGGTGGTGTCTGGTGGTGTATGGTGGTGTCTGGTGGTGTATGGTGGTGTCTGGTGGTGTATGGTGGTGGATGGTGGTGTGGTGGATGTTTGGTGGTGTATGGTGGTGTCTGGTGGTGTCGGTGGTGGTGTCTGGTGGTGTCTGGTGGTGTCTGGTGGATGTTTGGTGGATGTATGGTGGTGTCTGGTGGTGTCTGGTGGTGTATGGTGGTGTCTGGTGGTGTCTGGTGGTTGTCTGGTGGTGTATGGTGGTGTCTGGTGGTGTCTGGTGGTGTTTGGTGGATGTATGGTGGTGTATGGTGGTGTCTGGGGGGATGTATGTGGTGTCTGGTGGTGTATGGTGGTGGTCTGTGGGTCTGGTGGTGTCTGGTGTGTTGGTGGAGTTTGGTGGATGTATGGTGGTGTCTG
>NW_025564849.1:0-26219 GCF_020424385.1 Procambarus clarkii
CCACCACCCATCACTCACTAACCACCCCACCACCCATCACTCACTAACCCCCACCACCCATCACTCACTAACCACCCCACCACCCATCACTCACTAACCCCCACCACCCATCACTCACTAACCACCCCCACCACCCATCACTCACTAACCACCCCACCACCCATCACTCACTAACCACCCCACCACCCATCACTCACCCACCACCCCCACCCCACCCATCACTAACTAACCACCCCACCACCCACCACCACCCACACCACCACCCACCACCCATCACTAACCACCCCACCACCCATCACTAACCACCCCACCACCCATCACTCACTAACCACCACACCACCCATCACTCACTACCCACCACCCCACCACCCATCACTCACCACCCCACCACCCCACCCCACCCACCCCATCACTCACTAACCACCCCACCACCCATCACTCACTCACCCACTAACCACCCACCACCCCCACTCACTAACCACCCCACCACCCATCACTCACTAACCACCCACCACCCCCACTACCCCACCCACCACCCTCACCACCCATCACTAACTACCCCACCACCCATCACTCACTAACCACCCCACCACCCATCACTCACTAACCACCCCACCACCCACCACCCATCACTCACTAACCACCCCACCACCCATCACTCACTAACCACCCACCACCCATCACTCACTAACCACCCCACCACCCATCACTCACCACCACCCCACCACCCCACTCACTAACCACCTCACCACCCATCACTCACTAACCACCCCACCACCCCTCACTAACCACCCCACCACCCATCACTCACTAACCACCCCACCACCCCAATCACTAACCACCCCACCACCCATCACTCACTAACCACCCCACCACCCATCACTAACCACCCCACCACCCATCACAAACCACCCCACCACCCATCACTCACTACCACCCCCACCCATCACCACCACCTCACTCACCACCCCACCACCCATCACTCACTAACCACCCCCACCCATCACTCACACCACCCCACCACCACTCACTCACTAACCACCCCACCACCCATCACTCACTAACCACCCCACCACCCATCACTCACTAACCACCCCACCACCCATCACTCACTAACCACCCCACCACCCCCACTCACTAACCACCACTCACCACCACCACCCCCCATCACTCACTAACCACCCCACCACCCATCACTCACTAACCACCCCACCACCCATCACACTAACCACCCACCACCCATCACTCACTAACCCCCCACCACCCATCACTCACTCACCACCACCCCACCACCCATCACTCACTAACCACCCCACCACCCATCACTCACTAACCACCCCACCACCCACCCTCACCAACCACTCACCACCCACCCACTCACTAACCACACCCACCCACTCACTAACCACCCCACCACCCATCACTCACTAACCACCCCACCACCCATCACTCACTAACCACCCCACCACCCATCACTCACTAACCACCCCACCACCCATCACTCACTAACCACCCCACCACCCATCACTCACTAACCACCCCACCACCCATCACTCACTAACCACCCCACCACCCATCACTAACCACCCCACCCATCACTCACCACCCCCACCACCCATCACTCACTAACCACCCCACCACCCATCACTCACTAACCACCCCACCACCCATCACTCACTAACCACCCCACCACCCATCACTCACTACCACCCACCACTCACTAACCACCCACCACCCCCATCACTCACTAACCACCCCACCACCCATCACTAACCACCCCACCACCAATCACTCACTAACCACCCCACCACCCATCACTCACTAACCACCCCACCACCCATCACTCACAAACCACCCCACCACCCATCACTCACTAACCACCCCACCACCACCCTCACTAACCACCCCACCACTCACTCCTAACCACCTCACCACCCCTCACTAACCACCCCACCACCCATCACTCACTAACCACCCCACCACCCATCACTCACTAACCACCCCACCACCCATCACATCACTAACCACCCACCACCCATCACTCACTAACCACCCACACCCACCACTCACCAACCACCTCACCAACACCCCACCCCCCCCATCACTCACTAACCACCACCCCCACCACCCACTCACTAACCACCCACCACCCATCACTAACCACCCCACCACCCATCACTCACTAACCACCCCACCACCCACTCACTAACCACCCCACCACCCCATCACTCAACCACCCACCACCCATCACTCACTAACCACCCCACCACCCATCCTCACTCACCCCACCCCACCACTAACCACCCCACACCCATCACTAACCACCCCACCACCCATCACTCACTAACCACCCACCACCCACTCACTCACCCACCACCACCACCACCCACCACCCACCACTAACCACCCACCACCCATCACTAACCACCTCACCACCCATCACTTACCACCCACCACCCATCACTCACTAACCACTCCACCACCCATTACTCACTAACCACCCCACCACCCATCACTCACCACCCCACCACCCCTCACCACCACCTCACCACCATCACTCACTAACCCCCACCACCCATCACTCACTAACCACCCCACCACCCATCACTCACTAACCACCCCACCACCCCCACTCACTAACCACCCCACCACCCATCACTCACTACCACCCACCACCACCACTCACTCACTAACCACCCCACCACCCATCACTCACTAACCACCCCACCACCCATCACTCACTAACCACCCCACCACCCCACTCACTAACCACCCACCACCCATCACTCACTAACCACCCCACCACCCCACTCACTAACCACCCCACCACCCATCACTCACTAACCACCCCACCACCCATCACTCACTCACCACCCATCACCACCCACCACTCACCACCCACCACCACCACCCCCCACCACCCATCACTAACCACCCCACCACCCATCACTCACTACCACCACCCCACCACCCATCACTCACTAACCACCCCACCCACCACTCCTAACCACCCACCACCCATCACTCACCACCCCCACCACCCATCACTCACTAACCACCCCACCACCCACCACTCACTAACCACCCCACCACCCACGTCACACCCCCACCACCCACCACTCACTAACCACCCCACCACCCACCACTCACTAACCACCCCACCACCCACCACTCACTAACCACCCCACCACCCACCACTCACTAACCACCCCACCACCCATCACTCACTAACCACCCCACCCACCCACTCACTAACCACCCCACCACCCACCACTCACTAACCACCCCACCACCCATCACTCACTAACCACCCCACCACCCATCACACCACCACCCACCACCCATCACTCACTAACCCCCACCACCACCCATCACTCACTAACCACCCCACCACCCATCACTCACTAACCACCCCACCACCCATCACTCACTAACCACCCACCACCCAACACGCACGAACCACCACACCACCCCACTCACTAACCACCCCCACCCACCATCACTCACTAACCACCACCACCCATCACTCACTAACCACCTCACCACCCATCACTCACTAACCACCCCACCACCCATCACTCACTAACCACCCCACCACCCATCACTCACTAACCACCCCACCACCCACCACTCACTAACCACCCCACCACCCATCACTCACTAACCACCCCCCCCACCACCCATCACTCACTAACCACCCCACCACCCATCACTCACTAACCACCCCACCACCCATCACTCACTAACCACCCCACCACCCATCACTCACTAACCACCCCACCACCCATCACTCACTAACCACCCCACCACCCATCACTCACTAACCACCCCACCACCCATCACTCACTAACCCCCCACTCACTAACCACCCACCACCCATCACTCACTAACCACCCCACCACCCATCACTCACTAACCACCCCACCACCCATCACTCACCACCACACCCACCACCCACCATCACTCACTAACCACCCCACCACCCATCACTCACTAACCACCCCACCACCCATCACTCACTAACCACCCCACCACCCATCACTAACCACCCACCACCACCCTCACAAACCACCCCACCACCCACCACTCACCACCCCCCACCCTACCCATCACTAACCACCCCACCACCCATCACTCACTAACCACCCCACCAACCACCACTCACTAACCACCCACCACCCATCACTCACCTCACCACCCCACCACCCATCACTCACCCATCACCACCACCCACCAACCACCACCCACTCACCACCACCCCACCACCCATCACTAACCACCACCCCACCACCACTCACTAACCACCCCACCACCACAATCACTAACCACCTCACCACCCATCACTCACTAACCACCCACCACCCATCACTCACTAACCACCCCACCACCCATCACTCACTAACCCCCCCCACCATCACTCACTAACCACCTCACCACCCATCACTCACTAACCACCCCACCACCCATCACTAACCACCCCACCACCCATCACTCACTAACCACCCACCACCCATCACTCACTAACCACCCCACCACCCATCACACCCCCACCACCCATCACTCACCCACCACCTCACCACCCTCCACCACCCCACCACTCACTAACCACCCCACCACCCATCACTCACTAACCACCCCACCACCCATCACTCACTAACGACCCCACCACCCACCACCCATCACTCACTAACGACCCCACCACTCACCACCCATCACTAACCACCCCACCACCCATCACTAACCACCCACCACCCCCACTCACACCACCACCATCACTCACCACCACCCCACCCCCATCACTAACCACCCCACCACCCATCACTCACTAACCACCCACCACCACCACATCACTAACCACCCCCCACCCACCCATCACTCACCACCACCCCACCACCCCCACTCACTAACCACCCCACCACCCATCACTCACTAACCACCCCACCACCCATCACTCACTAACCACCCCACCACCCATCACTCACTAACCACCCCACCACCCATCACTCACTACCACCCCACCACCCATCACTCACTAACCACCCCACCACCCATCACTAACCACCCCACCACCCACCACCCATCACTCACTAACCACCCCACCACCCATCACTAACCACCACCACCATCCCACCACCCATCACTCACTAACCACCTCACCACCCATCACTCACTAACCACCCCACCCCCATCACTCACTAACCACCCCACCACCCATCACTCACTAACCACCCCACCCATCACCACCCATCACTCACTAACCACCTCACCACCCATCACTCACTAACCACCCCACCACCCATCACTCACTAACCACCCCACCACCCATCACTCACTAACCACCCACCACCCAACACACACTAACCACCCCACCACCCACTCACTAACCACCCACCACCCCTCACTAACCACCCCACCACTCACTAACCACCCCACCACCCACCACCCCACCACCCATCACTAACCACCCCACCACCCATCACTCACTAACCACCCACCACCCCACTCACCACCCCACCACCCTCACTAACCACCCCACCACCCATCCTCACTAACCACCCCACCACCCACTAACCACCCCACCACCCATCACCCATCACTCACTAACCACCCCACCACCCATCACTCACTAACCACCCCACCACCCATCACTCACTAACCACCTCACCACCCCATCACCACTAACCACCCACCACCCATCACTCACTAACCACCCCACCACCCATCACTAACCACCCCACCACCCATCACTCACTAACCACCCCACCACCCATCACTAACCACCCCACCACCCATCACTCACTAACCACCCCACCACCCATCACTCACTAACCACCCCACCACCCATCACTCACTAACCACCCCACCACCCATCACTAACCACCCCACCACCCATCCCTCACTAACCACCCCACCACCCATCACTCACTAACCACCCCCACCACCCATCACTAACCACCTCACCACCCCACTCACTAACACCCCACCACCCATCACTCACTAACCACCCACCACCCATCACTAACCACCCCACCACCCACCACTCACTAACCACCCCACCACCCATCACTCACTAACCACCCCACCACCCATCACTCACTAACCACCCCACCACCCCACTCACTAACCACCCCACCACCCCCACTCACTAACCACCCATCACTCACTAACCACCCCACCACCCATCACTCAACCACCCCCCATCACTCACCAACCACCCACCACCCATCACTCACTAACCACCCCACCACCCATCACTCACTAACCACCCCACCACCCCATCACTAACCACCCCACCACCCATCACTCACTAACCACCCCACCACCCCACTCACTAACCACCCCACCACCCATCACTCACTAACCACCCACCACCCATCACTCACTAACCACCCACCCCATCACCTAACCCCACCACCCATCACACCACCACCACTAACCCACCACCCATCACTCACTACCACCACCCCACCACCCATCACTCACTAACCACCCCACCACCCCACTCACTAACCACCCACCACCCATCACTAACCACCCCACCACCCATCACTCACTAACCACCCCACCACCCATCACTCACTAACCCCCACCACCCACACCCCACCCCACCACCATCACTCACTACCCCACCCCCACTCACTAACCACCCACCTCACTAACCAACCCCCACCACCCATCACTCACTAACCACCCACCACCCATCACTCACCAACCACCACCCATCACTAACCACCCCACCACCCATCACTCACTAACCACCCCACCACCCATCACTCACTCACTCACCACCCCACCACCCATCACTCACTAACCACCCCCCACCACCCATCACTCACTAACCACCCCACCACCCATCACTCACTAACCACCCCACCACCCATCACTCACTAACCACCCCACCACCCATCACTCACTAACCACCCCACCACCCATCACTCACCACCTCACCACCATCACTCACCACCCACCACATCACTAACCACCACCACCACCCATCACTCACTAACCACCCCACCACCCATCACTCACTACCACCCACCCTCACCACCACCCCACCACTCACTAACCACCCCACCACCCATCACTCACTAACCACCCCACCACCCATCACTCACTAACCACCCCACCACCCACCCCACCACCCATCCACTCACTAACCACCCCACCACCCCACTCACTAACCACCCACCCCCCACTCACTAACCACCCCACCACCCATCACTCACTAACACCCACCACCCATCACTCACTAACCACCCCACCACCCATCACTAACCCACCTCACTAACCACCCCACCACCCATCACTCACCACCCTCACCACCCTCACTCACTAACCACCCCCCACCCCTCACTAACCACCCACCACATCACTAACCACCCCACCACCCACTCACTAACCACCCACCCATCACTCACTAACCACCCCACCACCCATCCCCCACCACCCATCACTCACCAACATCACTCACTAACCACCCACCACTCACTAACCACATCACCACCCATCACTCACCACCCCACCACCCCATCACTCACTAACCACCCCACCCCCCATCACTAACCACCCACCACTAACCACCCCACCACCATCACTCACTAACCACCCCACCACCCATCACTCACTAACCACCCCACTAACCACCCACCCACTCACTAACCACCCCACCACCCATCACTCACTAACCACCCACCACCCATCACTCACTAACCCACCCACCACCCACCACCCTCACTAACCACCCCACCACCCATCACTAACCACCCCACCACCCATCACTCACTCACCACCACCCCACCACCACCACCCATCACTCACTAACACCCCACCACCCATCACTCACTAACCACCCCACCACCCATCACTCACTAACCACCCCACCACCCATCACTCACTACCACCCACCACCCTCACTCACCCACCACCCCACCACCCATCACTCACCACCACCCACCACCCATCACTCACTAACCACCCCACCACCCATCACTCACTAACCACCCCACCACCCCCACTCACTAACCACCCCACCACCCTCACTCACTAACCACCCCACCACCCACCCACCACTCACTCAACCACCCCACCACCCCATCACTAACCACCCCACCACCCCACTCACTAACCACCCCACCACCCCACCACCCCACTCACTAACCACCCCACCACCCATCACTCACTAACCACCCCACCACCCATCACTCACTAACCACCCCCACCACCCATCACTCACTAACCACCCCACCACCCATCACTAACACCCCACCACCCATCCACCCCCACCACCCATCCTCACTAACCACCCCCCACCCATCCCTCACTAACCACCCCACCACCCATCACTCACTAACCACCCCACCACCCATCACTCACTAACCACCCCACCACCCCCACTCACCACCACCCACCACCCATCACTCACTAACCACCCCACCACCCATCACTCACTAACCACCCACCACCCATCACTCACTAACCACCCCACCACCCATCACTCACTAACCACCCCACCACCATCCCTCACTAACCACCCCACCACCCATCACTAACCACCACCCCCACCACCCACCCATCACTAACACCACCCACCACCCATCACTCACTAACCACCCCACCACCCATCACTAACCACTACCACCATCACTCACCACCACCCCACCACCCATCACTAACCACCCCACCACCCATCACTCACTAACCACCCCACCACCCATCACTCACTAACCACCCCACCACCCACCACTCACTAACCACCACCCCACCACCCAACACTCACTAACCACCCCACCACCCAACACTCACTAACCACCCCACCACCCATCACTCACCACCACCACCCACCACCCATCACTCACTCACCACCCCACCACCCATCACTCACTAACCACCCACCACCCATCACTCACTAACCACCCCACCACCCATCACTCACTAACCACCCACCACCCATCACTCACTAACCACCCCACCACCCATCACTCACTAACCACCCCACCACCCATCACTCACTAACCACCCCACCACCCATCACTCACTAACCACCCCACCACCCATCACTCACTAACCACCCCACCACCCATCACTCACTAACCACCCCACCACCCATCACTCACTAACCACCCCACCACCCATCACTAACCACCCCACCACCCATCACTCACTAACCACTCACCACCCCCATCACTCACTACCACCACCCCCCCACCATCACCACCACTCACTCACCACCCCCACCACCCCACCACCACATCACTAACCACCCCACCACCCATCACTCACTAACCACCCCACCACCATCACTCTCACTACCCACCACCACCACCCACCCACCACACCACTACTCACCACCCCCCACCCACCCTCACTAACCACCCCACCACCCATCAATCACTAACCACCCCACACCCCATCACTCACTAACCACCCCACCACCCCACTCACTAACCACCCCACCACCCCACTCACTAACCACCCCACCACCCATCACTCACTAACCACCCCACCACCCATCACTCACTAACCACCCATCACCCACCACCCATCACTCACTAACCACCCCACCACCCATCACTCACTAACCACCCCACCACCCATCACTCACTAACCACCCCACCACCCATCACTCACTAACCACCCCACCCCCATCACTCACCACCACCCCACCCTCACTAACCACCCCACCACCCACTCACTCACCACCACCCCCCACCCACTCACTAACCACCCCACCACCCATCACTAACCACCTCACCACCCATCACTCACTAACCACCCCACCACCCATCACTAACCACCCCACCACCCATCACTCACTAACCACCCCACCACCCATCACTCACTAACCACCCCACCACCCATCACAAACCACCCCACCACCCACTCACTAACCACCCCACCACCACCCCACCACCCATCACTCACTAACCCCCCACCACCCATCACTCACTAACCACCCCACCACCCATCACTCACTAACCACCCCACCACCCATCACTCACTAACCACCCCACCACCCCCACCACCCATCACCACCCTCACTACCCACACACCACCCCACCACCCATCACTCACTAACCACCCCACCACCCATCACTCACCCATCACTCACCACCCACCACTCACCCCACCCACCACCCATCACTAACTAACCACCCCACCACTAACCATCACTCACTAACCACCCCCACCACCCCACTCACTAACCACCCCACCACCCCCACTAACCACCCCACCACCCATCACTAACCACCCCACCACCCATCACTCACTAACCACCCCACCACCCATAACCACCCCACCACCCTCACTAACCATCACCCACCACCCCCCATCACTCACTAACCACCCCACCACCCATCACTCACTAACCACCCCACCACCCATCACTCACTAACCACCCCCACCACCCATCACTCACTAACCACCCACCACCATCCCTCACCCACCACCATCACTCACTAACCACCCCACCACCCATCACTCACTAACCACCCCACCACCCATCCCCACCACCCTCACTAACCACCCACCACCCCTCCACCCATCACTAACCACCCCACCACCCCACTCACTAACCACCACCACCCATCACTCACTAACCACCCCACCACCCATCACTCACTAACCACCCCACCACCATCACTAACCACCCCACCACCCATCACTCACCACCCCACCACCCATCACTCACTCACCACCCCACCACCCATCACTCACCACCACCCCACCACCCATCACACCACCCCACCACCCATCACTCACTAACCACCCCACCACCCATCACTCACTACCCACCACCACCCATCACTCACTAACCACCCCACCCCCCCACTCACTAACCACCCCACCACCCATCACTCAACCCCCACCACCCATCACTAACCACCCCACCACCCATCACTCACTAACCACCCCACCACCCATCACTCACTAACCACCCCACCACCCATCACCACCACCATCACCCACCATCCACCCCCACCACCCATCACTCACTACCACCCACCCCCCACCCACCTCACCACCCACTCACTAACCACCCCCACCACCCATCACTCACTAACCACCCCCACCACCCATCACTCACTAACCACCCCACCACCCATCACTCACTAACCACCCCACCACCCATCACTCACACCACCCATCACTCACACCACCCACCACCCCCACTAACCACCCCACCACCCATCATCACCACCCATCACTCACTAACCACCCCACCACCCATCACTCACCACCAACACTAACCACCCACCACCCATCACTCACTAACCACCCCACCACCCCACCCATCACTCACTACCCCACCACCCATCACTCACTAACCACCGCACTACCCATCACTCACTAACCACACCACCACCCACTCACTCACTAACCACCCCACCACCCATCACTCACTAACCACCACCACCACCCATCACTCACCCACCACCCCCACTAACCACCCCACCACCCATCACTAACCCACTCACTAACCACCCCACCACCCATCACTCCCACCACCCATCACTAACCACCCCACCACCCATCACTAACCACCCCACCACCCATCACTCACTAACCACCCCACCACCCATCACTCACTAACCACCCCACCACCCATCACTCACTAACCACCCCACCACCCATCACTAACCACCCCCCACCACCCATCACTCACTAACCACCCCACCACCCATCACTAACCACCCCACCACCCATCACTCACTAACCACCCCACCACCCATCACTCACCACCACCACCCACCCCATCACTAACCACCACACCACCCATCACTAACCACCCACCACCCATCACTCACCACCCCCCACCACCCATCACTAACCACCCCACCACCCATCACTCACTAACCACCTCACCACCCATCACTAACCACCCCACCACCCATCACTAACCACCCCACCACCCATCACTCACTAACCACCCCACCACCCATCACTAACCACCCCACCACCCATCACTCACTAACCACCCCACCACCCATCACTCACTAACCACCCCACCACCCATCACTCACTAACCACCCCACCACCCATCACTCAACCACCCCACCACCCATCTCACTCACTAACCCCCCCACCACCACTCACTAACCACCCCACCACCCATCACTCACTAACCACCCCACCACCCATCACTCACTAACCACCCCACCACCCATCACTCACTAACCACCCCACCACCCATCACTCACTAACCACCCCACCACCCATCACTCACTAACCACCCCACCACCCATCACTCACTAACCACCCCACCACCCATCACTCACTAACCACCCCACCACCCATCACTCACTAACCACCCCACCACCCATCACTCACTAACCACCCCACCACCCATCACTCACTAACCACCCCACCACCCATCACTCACTAACCACCCCACCACCCATCACTCACTAACCACCCCACCACCCATCACTCACTAACCACCCACCACCCATCACTCACTAACCACCCCACCACCCATCACTCACTAACCACCCCACCACCCATCACTCACTAACCACCACCCATCACCTCACCATCAACCACCCACCACCCATCACTCACTAACCACCCCACCACCCATCACTCACACCACCCTCACCACCCACCACCCATCACTCACTAACCACCCCACCACCCATCACTCACTAACCACCCCACCACCCATCACTCACTAACCACCCCACCACCCATCACTCACTAACAACCCCACCACCCATCACTCACCACCACCCATCACTCACACCACCCACCCACTCACACCCCACCACTCCACCCATCACTCACTAACCACCCCACCACCCATCACTCACTAACCACCCCCCCACCCATCACTCACTAACCACCCCACCACCCATCACTCACCACCACCCCACCCCCACTCACTAACCACCACCACCATCACTCACTAACCACCCCACCACCCATCCTCACTAACCCCTCACCACCCATCACTCACTAACCACCCCACCACCCATCACTCACTAACCACCCACCACCATCCCCACCACCCCCCATCACTCACTAACCACCCCACCACCCATCACTCACTAACCACCCCACCACCCATCACCACCCCATCACTCACTAACCACCACCACCCCCACTCACTAACCACCCACCACCCCACTCACTAACCACCCCACCACCCATCCTCACTAACCACCCACCACCCATCACTACCACCACACCACCCATCACTCACTAACCACCCCATCACCACTCACTAACCACCCCACCACCCATCACTCACTAACCACCCCACCACCCATCACTCACTAACCACCCACCACCCATCACTCACTAACCACCCCACCACCCATCACTAACCACCCCACCACCCATCACTCACTAACCACCCCACCACCCATCACTCACTAACCACCACCACCCCATCACTCACTAACACCCCACCACCCATCACTAACCACCCCCACCACCCTCACTCACTAACCACCCCACCACCCATCACTCACTAACCACCCCACCACCCATCACTCACTAACCACCCCACCCCCATCACTAACCACCCCACCACCCATCACTCACACCACCCCACCCCCATCACTAACCACCACACCACCCCACTCCACCCCCACCACCCATCACTCACTAACCACCCCACCACCCATCACTCACTAACCACCCCACCACCCATCACTAACCACCCCACCACCCATCACTAACCACCCCACCACCCCCTCACTAACCACCCCACCACCCATCACTCACTAACCAACCACCCCACCACCCATCACTCACCCATCACTCACTAACCACCCCACCACCCATCACTCACTAACCACCCCACCACCCATCACTCACTAACCACCCCACCACCCATCACTCACTAACCACCCCACCACCCATCACTCACTAACCACCCCACCACCCATCACTCACTAACCACCACCCATCACTCACTAACCACCCCACCACCCATCACTCACTAACCATCCCACCACCCACCACATCACTAACCACCCCACCACCCATCACTCACTAACCACCCCACCACCCACCACCCCCCACCCACTCACTAACCACCCCACCACCCATCACTCACACCCACCACCCCACCCACCACCCACCCATCACTAACCACCCCACCACCCATCACTCACTAACCACCCCACCACCCACCACTCACTAACCACCCCACCACCCATCACCACTAACCACCCACCCATCACTCACTAACCACCCCATCACCCATCACTCACTAACCACCCCACCACCCATCACTCACTAACCACCCCACCACCCATCACTCACCAACCACCCCACCACCCATCACTCACTAACCACCCCACCACCCATCACTCACTAACCACCCCACCACCCATCACTCACTAACCACCCCACCACCCATCACTCACTAACCACCCCACCACCCATCACTCACTAACCACCCACCACCTATCACTCACTAACCACCCCACCACCCACCCACTCACTAACCACCCCACCACCCATCACTCACTAACCACCCACCACCACCCTCACTCAACCACCCACACCACCCATCACTCACTAACCACCCCACCACCCATCACTCACTAACCACCACCACCCACCCCACCACCCATCACTAACCACCCCACCACCCATCACTCACTAACCACCCCACCACCCATCACTCACTAACCACCCCACCACCCATCACTCACTAACCACCCCACCACCCATCACTCACTAACCACTCCACCACCCACTCACCATCACCACCCCACCCACTAACCACCCCACCACCCATCACTAACCACCCCACCACCCATCACTCACTAACCACCCCACCACCCATCACACCACCCCCACCCATCACTCACTAACCACCCCTCCACCCATCACTCACTAACCACCCCACCACCCATCACTCACTAACGACCCCACCACCCATCACTAAACACCCACCACCGATCACTCACTAACCACCCACCACCACCCATCACTCCCCACCACACACCCCCACCACCCATCACTCACTAACCACCCCACCACCCATCACCACTCACTAACCACCCCCACCACCCATCACTCACTACCACCACCCCACCACCCATCACTAACCACCCCACCCCCCATCACTCACTAACCACCCCACCACCCATCACACTAACCACCCCACCACCCATCACCACCCATCACCCTCACTCACTAACCACCCCACCACCCACCACCCTCACTAACCACCCCACCACATCACTCACTAACCACCCACCACCCATCACCACTAACCACCCCACCACCCATCACTACCCACCCACCACCCATCCCACCCCACCACCATCACTAACCACCCCACCACCCATCACTAACCACCCCACCACCCATCACTCACTAACCACCCCCACCACCCATCACTCACTACCACCACCACCCATCACTCACTAACCCACCCCCATCACTCACACTCACTAACCACCTAACCACCACCCATCACTCACTAACCACCCCCCACCACCCCCACTCACTAACCACCCCACCACACCATCACTCACTAACCACCCCACCACCCATCACTCACTAACCACCCCACCACCCATCACTCACTAACCACCCACCACCCATCACTCACTAACCACCCCACCACCCATCACTCACTAACCACCCCACCACCCATCACTCACTAACCACCCCACCACCCATCACTCACTAACCACCCCACCACCCACCACTCACTAACCACCCCACCACCCATCACTCACCCACCACCCCCCACCACCCCACTCACACCCCAACCACCACACCACCCATCACTCACTAACCACCTCACCACCCATCACTCACTAACCACCAACCACCCATCACTCACTAACCACCTCACCACCCATCACTCACTAACCACCCCACCACTCATCACTAACCACCTCACCACCCATCACTCACTAACCACACCACCCATCACTCACTAACCACCCTACCACCCATCACTCACTAACCACCTCACCACCCATCACTAACCACCCCACCACCCATCACTCACTAACCACCCCACCACCCATCACTCACTAACCACCCCACCACCCATCACTCACTAACCACCCCACCACCATCACTCACTAACCACCCCACCACCCATCACTCACTAACCACCCCACCACCCCCACTCACTAACCACCCCACCACCCATCACTCACTAACCACCCCACCACCCATCACTAACCACCCACCACCCATCACTCACTAACCACCCCACCACCCATCACTAACCACCCCACCACCCATCACTAACCACCTCACCACCCCACTCACCACCACCCATCACTCACCACCACCACACCACACCACCCATCACTAACCACCCCACCACCCATCACTCACTAACCACCCCACCACCCATCACTAACCACCCCACCACCCATCACTCACTAACCACCCCACCACCCATCACTAACCACCCACCACTCACTAACCACCTCACCACCCATCACTCACTAACCACCCCCCACCCATCACTAACCACCCCACCACCCATCACTCACTAACCACCCCACCACCCATCACTCACTAACCACCCCACCACCCATCACTAACCACCACCACTCACTAACCACCCCACCACCCATCACTAACCACCCACCACCCTCACTCACTAACCCCACCCCCCATCACTCACTAACCACCCCACCACCCATCACTCACTAACCACCCCACCACCCATCACTCACTAACCACCCCACCACCCATCACTCACTAACCACCCCACCACCCATCACTAACCACCCACCACCACTCACTAACCACCCCACCACCCATCACTCACTAACCACCCCACCACCCATCACTCACTAACCACCCCACCACCCATCACTCACTAACCACCCACCACCCATCACTCACTAACCACCTCACCACCCATCACTCACTAACCACCCCACCACCCACTCACACCACCACCACCCATCTCACCACCCCACCACCCATCACTCACTAACCACCCACCACCCATCACTCACTAACCACCACCCACCACCCATCACCCTCACTAACCACCCCACCACCCATCACTAACCACATCACTAACCACCACCCCACTCACACCACCCACCACCCATCACTCACTACCACCCCACCACCCATCACTAACCACCCCACCACCCCCACCCTCACTAACCACCCCACCACCCATCACTCACTAACCACCCCACCACCCATCACTCACTAACCACCCCACCACCCATCACTCCCTAACCACCCACCACCCATCACTCACTAACCACCCCACCACCCATCACTCACTAACCCCCCACCACCACCACTCACTAACCACCCCACCACCCATCACTAACCACCCCACCACCCATCACTCACTAACCACCACACCACCCACTCACTAACCACCCCCCACCACCCATCACTCACTAACCACCCACCACCCATCACTAACCACCCCACCACATCACTCACTAACCACCCCACCACCCATCACTCACCACCCCCACCACCCATCACTAACCACCCACACCACCCACTCACTAACCACCCCACCACCCATCACTCACTAACCACCACACCCCACCACTCACTCACCCCACCACCCATCACTCACTACCCCCACCACCCCCATCACTAACCACCCCACCACCCATCACTCAACCACCCCACCACCATCCCCACCACCCATCACTCACTAACCACCCCACCACCCCCACTCACTAACCACCCCACCACCCCACTCACTAACCACCCCACCACCCCACATCACTAACCACCCCACCACCCATCACTCACTAACCACCCACCACCCATCACTCACTAACCCCCACCACCCACCACTCACACCCACCACCCCACTCACACCCCCACCCTCACTAACCACCCCACCACCCATCACTCACTAACCACCCCACCACCCCCACTCACACCACCCCACCACCCATCACTAACCACCCCACCACCCATCACTCACTAACCACCCCACCACCCATCACTCACCACCACCCCACCACCATCACTCACTAACCACCCCACCACCCATCACTCACTAACCACCCCACCACCCATCACTCACTAACCACCCCACCACCCATCACTCACTAACCACCCCACCACCCATCACTCACTAACCACCCATCACTCACCACCCATCACTCACTAACCACCCACCACCATCACTCACTAACCACCCCACCACCCATCACTCACTAACCACCCCACCACCCATCACTCACTAACCACCCCACCACCCATCACTCACTAACCACCCCACCCACTCACTAACCACCACCCCCATCACTAACCACCCCACCACCCACCACTCACTAACCACCCCACCACCCATCACTCACTAACCACCCCACCACCCATCACTCACTAACCACCCCACCACCCATCACTAACCACCCCACCACCCATCACTCACTAACCCCCCACCACCCATCACTCACTAACCACCCCACCACCCATCACTCACTAACCACCCCACCACCCATCACTCACTAACCACCCCACCACCCATCACTAACCACCCCACCACCACCCATCACTCACTAACCACCCCACCACCCATCACTCACTAACCACCCCACCACCCATCACTAACCACCCCACCACCCATCACTCACTAACCACCTCACCACCCATCACTCACTAACCACCCACCACCCATCACTCACTAACCACCCCACCACCCATCACTCACTAACCACCCCACCACCCATCACTCACAAACCACCCCCCACCACCCACTCACTAACCACCTCACCACCCATCACTCACCCACCACCATCACTCACACCACTCACCACCCTCACCACCCACCACCACCCATCACTCACTAACCACCCCACCACCCATCACTCACTAACCACCCACCACCCATCACTCACTAACCACCCCACCACCCATCACTCACTAACCACCTCACCACCCATCACTAACCACCCCACCACCCACCACTAATCACTCACTATCCACCCCACCACCCATCACTAACGACCCCACCACCCATCACTCACTAACGACCCCACCACCCATCACTCACTAACCACCCCACCACCCATCACTAACCACCCCACCACCCATCACTCACTAACCACCCACCCATCACTCACTAACCACCCCACCACCCATCATTAACCACCCTACCACCCATCACTCACTAACCCCCCCACCACCCATCACTAACCACCCCACTTACTATCACTCACTAACCACCCCACCACCCATCACTTACTAACCACCCCACCACCCATCACTAACAACCTCACCACCCATCACTCACTAACCACCCCACCACCCACTCACCCTCACTCAACCACCACCCATCACTCACTAACCACCACCCATCACTCACTAACCACCCCACCACCCATCACTCACTACCACCACCCCACACCCACCCATCACTAACCACCCATCACCCCACCACCCATCACTAACCACCCCACCACCCATCACTCACTAACCACCCCACCACCCATCACTCACTAACCACCCCACCACCCATCACTCACTAACCACCCCACCACCCATCACTCACTAACGACCCCACCACCCACCACCCATCACTAACCACCCCACCACCCATCACTCACTAACCACCCCACCACCCATCACTCACCACCACCCACCACCCACCACCACCACTAACCACCCCACCACCCATCACTCACTAACCACCCCCCACCCATCATCACTAACCACCCACCACCCCACTCACCACCCACCCCATCACTCACTAACACCCCACCACCCATCACTCACTACCACCCACCCACCACCCATCACTCACTAACCCCCCACCACCCATCACTCACTAACCACCCCACCACCCATCACTAACCACCCACCACCCATCACTCACTAACCACCCCACCACCCATCACTCACAAACCACCCCACCACCCATCACTCACTAACCACCCCACCACCCATCACTCACTAACCACCTCACCACCCATCACTCACTACCCACCCACCACCCATCACTCACTATCCACCCCACCACCCATCACTCACCACCACCCCACCACCATCACTCACTAACCACCCCACCACCCATCACTCACCACCCCCACCACCCATCACTCACTAACCACCCACCACCCATCACTCACACCACCCACCACCCATCACTCACTAACCACCCCACCACCCACCACCACCATCACTCACTAACCACCCCACCACCCATCACTCACTACCACCCCACCACCCATCACTCACTAACCCCCACCACCCATCACTCACTAACCACCCCCACCACCCATCCTCACACCACCCCACCACCCATCACTAACCACCTCACCACCCATCACTCACTAACCACCCCACCACCCATCACTCACTACACCCCCCACCACCACTCACTAACCACCCCACCACCCCATCACTAACCACCCCACCACCCATCACTCACCCACCACCCCACCACCCACCACCCATCACTAACCACCCCACCACCCATCACTCACTAACCACCCCACCACCCATCACTCACTAACCACCCCACCACCCCACTCACCACCACCCACTCACTAACCACCCCACCACCCATCACCACCCACCACCACACCACCATCACCCTCACTAACCACCCACCCCACCACCACTCACTCACTAACCACCCCACCACCCACCACTCACACCACCCACCACCCATCACTCACTAACCCCCACCACCCCACTCACTAACCACCACCCACCACCCATCACTCACTAACCACCCCACCACCCATCACTCACTAACCACCCCCACCACCCATCACTCACTAACCACCCACCACCCATCACTCACTAACCACCCCACCACCCATCACTCACTAACCACCCCACCACCCATCACTCACTAACCACCCCACCACCCATCACTCACTAACCACCCCACCACCCATCACTCACTAACCACCACACCACCCATCACTCACTAACCACCCCCACCACCCCCACTCACTACCCACCACCCATCACTCACTAACCACCCCACCACCCATCACTCACTAACCACCCACCACCCATCACTCACTCAACCACCCCACCACCCATCACTCACTAACCACCCCACCACCCATCACTCACTAACCACCCACCACATCACTCACTAACCACCCCACCACCCATCACTCACTAACCACCCCACCACCCATCACTCACTAACCACCCACCACCCATCACACCCACCACCCCCACCACCCATCACTCACTAACCACCCCACCACCCATCACTAACCACCCACCACCCATCACTAACTAACCACCCCACCACCCATCACTAACCACCCCACCACCCATCACTCACTAACCACCCACCACCCATCACTCACCACACCACCCCACCACCACCCATCACCCTCACTAACCACCCCCCACCCATCACTCACTAACCACCACCACCACCCCACTCACTAACCACCTCACCACCCACCACCTCACTAACCACCCACCACCCATCACACCAACCACCACCACCACCCATCACTCACCACCACCCCCACCACCCATCACTCACTAACCCCCACCACCCATCACTCACTAACCACCCCACCACCCCCACTCACTAACCACCCCACCACCCCACACCCACCACCACCCACTCACTAACACCCACCACCCACCACTCACTAACCACCCCACCACCCATCACTCACTAACCACCACACCACCACCATCACTCACTAACCACCCCACCACCCATCACTCACTAACCACCCACCACCCATCACTCACTAACCACCCACCACCCATCACTCACTAACCACCCCACCACCCATCACTAACCACCCCACCACCCATCACTAACCACCACCACCACCCATCACTCACTAACCACCCACCCATCACACCCATCACTAACCACCCCACCCCCATCACTAACCACCCACACCACCCATCACTCACTAACCACCCCACCACCCATCACTACCACATCACCCACCACCCCACCCATCACTCACTAACCACCCCCACCACACCATCACTCAACCACACCACCACCCACCCATCACTAACCACCCCACCACCCATCACTAACCACCCCACCACCCATCACTAACCACTCACCACCCATCACTCACTAACCACCTCACCACCATCACTCACTAACCACCCCACCACCCATCACTCACTAACCACCCCACCACCCATCACTCACTAACCACCCCACCACCCATCACTCACTAACCACCCACCACCCATCACTCACTAACCACCCCACCACCCATCAATCACTAACCACCTCACCACCCATCACTCACTAACGACCCCACCACCCACCACCCATCACTAACCACCCCACCACCCATCACTCACTAACCACCTCACCACCCATCACTCACTAACCACCCCACCACCCATCACTCACTAACCACTCCAACACCCATCACTCACTAACCACCCACCACATCACTCACTAACCACCCCACCATCGCTAACTAACCACCCCACCACCCATCACTCACTAACCACCCCACCACCCATCACTCACTAACCACCCACCACCCATCACTCACTAACCACCCCACCACCCATCACTCACTAACCACCCCACCACCCATCACTCACTAACCACCTCACCACCCATCACTAACCACCCCACCACCCATCACTCACTAACCACCCCACCACCCTTCACTAACCACCCACCACCCCCACCACCCATCACTCACTACCCATCACTCACTAACCACCCACCACCCACTCACTAACCCACCCCCATCCACCCATCACTCACTAACCACCCACCACCCATCACTCACTAACCACCCCACCACCCACTCACTAACCACACCCACCACCACCCATCACTCACTAACCACCCCACCACCCATCACTCACCCACCACCCCACCACCCATCACTCACTAACCACCCCACCACCCATCACTAACCACCCCCACCACCCCACCCATCACTCACACCCCCCACCACCCATCACTCACTCACCACCCCACCACCCATCACTCACTAACCACCCCACCACCCATCACTCACTAACCAACCCCCACCACCCATCACTCACTAACCACCCCACCACCCATCACTCACTACCACCCCACCACCCACCACCCTCACTCACCACCCCCACCACCCATCACTCACTAACCACCCCACCACCCATCACTCACTAACCACCACCACCACCCATCACTCACTAACCACTCACTAACCACCCCACCCATCACTCACTAACCACCCCACCACCCATCACTCACTAACTCACCACCCATCACTCACCACCACCCATCACTCACTAACCACCCACCACCCATCACTCACTAACCACCCCACCACCCATCACTCACTAACCACCCCACCACCCATCACTCAAACCCACCACCACCCATCACTCACTAACCACCCCACCACCCATCACTCACTAACCACCCCACCACCACTCACTAACCACCCCACCACCCATCACTCACTAACCACCCCCACCACCACTAACCACCTCACTAACCACCCCACCACTAACCACCCCACCACCCATCACTAACCACCCCCCCACCCCACTCACTAACCACCCACCACCCATCACTCACTAACCACCCCACCACCATCCCACCCCACTCAACCACCACCATCACTCACTAACCACTCCACCACCCATCACTCACTAACCACCCCACCACCCATCACTCACTAACCACCCCACCACCCATCACTCACTAACCACCCCACCACCCATCACTCACTAACCACCCCACCACCCATCACTCACTAACCACCCCACCACCCATCACTCACCCACCACCACATCACTCACTAACCACCCACCACCCATCACTCACTAACCACCCCACCACCCATCACTCACTAACCACCCCACCACCCATCACTCACTAACCACCCCCACCCACCCATCACTAACCACCCCACCACCCACCACCACCCCACCACCCTCACTAACCACCCCACCACCCATCACTCACTAACCATCACCACCACCCATCACTAACCACCCCACCACCCATCACTCACTAACCACCCCACCACCCATCACTACCACCCACCCCACCACCCCACTCACCACCCTCCCACCACCCATCACTCACTAACCACCCCACCACCCCACTAACCACCACCATCACTCACTAACCACCCCACCACCCATCACTAACCACCCCCACCCATCCCACTCACCCACCAACCACCCCCCACCACCCCACTCACTAACCACCCCACCACCCATCACTCACTAACCACCCCACCACCCATCACTCACTAACCACCCCACCCACACTCCACCACCCCTCACTCACTAACCACCCACCACCCATCACTCACTAACCACCCCCCCCACCCATCACTCACCCACCACATCACTCACCACCACCCCACTCCACCACCCATCACTCACTAACCACCCCACCACCCATCACTCACTAACCACCCCACCACCCCACTCACTAACCACCACTCACCCATCACACACCCCCCACCCATCACTCACTAACCACCCCACCACCCATCACTCACTAACCACCCCACCACCCATCACTCACTAACCACCTCACCACCCAACACTAACCACCCCACCACCCATCACTCACTAACCACCCCACCACCACCCATCACACCACCACTCACCCACCACCCCACCACCCATCACTCACTAACCACCCCACCACCCATCACTCACTAACCACCTCACCACCCATCACTCACTACCCACCCACCACCCATCACTCACTAACCACCCCACCACCCATCACTCACTAACCACCCCACCACTCATCACTACTACCACACCACCATCACCATCACTAACCACCTCACCACCTATCACTCACTAACCACCTCACCACCCATCACTCACTAACCACCCCACCATCCATCACTAACCACCCCACCACCCATCACTAACCACCCCACCACCCATCACTAACCACACCCACCACCCAACACTCACTAACCACCCCACCACCACCTCACTAACCACCCACCCTCACTAACCACCCCACCACCCATCACTCACTAACCCCCACCACCCCACACCACCACCCACCACCCCCCACCACCCCACCACACTCACTAACCACACCACCCATCACTCACTAACCACCCCACCACCCATCACTCACTAACCACCCCACCACCCATCACTAACCACCCCACCACCCATCACTAACCACCCCACCACCCATCACTCACTAACCACCCCACCACCCATCACTCACTAACCACCCCACCACCATCCTCACTAACCACCCACCACCCATCACTAACCACCCCACCACCCATCACTCACTAACCACCCCACCACCCATCACTCACTAACCACCCCACCAACCATCACTCACTAACCACCCACCACCCATCACTCACTAACCACCTCACCACCCATCACTCATTAACCACCCCACCACCCATCACTCACTCACTAACCACCCCACCACACCACACCACCCATCACTCACTAACCACCCCACCTCCCATCACTAACCACCTCACCACCCATCACTCACTAACCACCCCACCACCCCACTCACTAACCACCCCACCACCCACTCACCACCACCCACCACCCATCACTCACTAACCACCCCACCACCCATCACTCACTAACCACTAACCCCCACCACCCATCACACCACCACACCACCCCACTCACTAACCACCACCCATCACTCCCACCACCCACCACTCACCACCCATCACCACCCCCCACCACCCATCACTCACTAACCACCCCCCACCACCCCACTCACTAACCACCCCCACCACCCCACCCATCACTCACTAACCACCCCACCACCCATCACTCACTAACCACCCCACCACCCATCACTCACTAACCACCCCACCACCCATCACTCACTAACCACCCCACCACCCATCACTCACTAACCACCCCACCACCCATCACTAACCACCCCACCACCCCACCACCCCCACCACCCATCACTAACCACCCCCACCACCCATCACTCACTAACCACCCATCACCACCCCACCACCCATCACTCACTAACCACCCACCACCCATCACTCACTAACCACCCCACCACCCCCATCACTAACCACCCACCACCCATCACTCACCACCACTAACCACCCACTCACCACCATCACTCACTAACCACCCCCACCACCCCACCACCCATCACTAACCACCCCACCACCCATCACTCACTAACCACCCCACCACCCATCACTCACTAACCACCCCACCACCCCCATCACTAACCACCCCACCACCCATCACTCACTAACCACCTCACCACCCCATCACTCACCACCACCCCACCACCCCATCACTCACTAACCACCCCACCACCC